>JAPSGF010000005.1:29331954-29477060 GCA_035772895.1 Perdix hodgsoniae | reverse complement strand
ACAATTGATTGCAAATGAAACAAGAATAAACCACTTTTGGCAGATTCTGCTGTTGTTTTTCCTGCTGGCTTTTGTTCCAGCTTTTATTTTCCATGGGAAAATTTTCATATTGAGAATACCGAGAGGGCCAAATCTTTTAAGACATCCCCTAAGTGCACACACAATTAGATATCCTATGCTCATGTAATTACTCCAGTAGTTATTTAGACAACTCACAATTGCCTGATTTGAGTACACAGTTGGAGGATGTGCCAAAGGCAGGTGCACACTTTTTTTTTTTTTTAATTTAACAGTAGCACAAATCTACAGGTTTAATTCTTTACATTACCCCTTCACCTCCTGAGAGAATGCTACTTATGCACGTGTTACTATATATGAAATGCACTGCATTTCACAGGCAGAAAATACGTATTTCCACATGTTTATAGTGGAATGGTCACTGTGATATGTGCAGACTGACTATAGATGGCTGTATGATTTCTAAATCAAATGCTGTGCCCTGTATTGAACAAAAATACAATTTAATTACTGAGCTGTTAAGTATTCAAAGCATATTTTGCTAGACAAGAATTAGATGTTCGACTGCTTTTGTTTTTCGTAAACTGCTCCAACATAAAACAAGTGTGAGGAGTGACAAACAGAAAATCATTATATCAAACACAAACTGAAAGAACCTGATTGAAATTAATATACATAATGACATTAATGACATACCAGAAGGTCCTCATTTCTTCAGATTTATTGTTTTTGGTGATTTTTTTTTTTGGGGGGGGGGAGCGGAGAGGAGGACAGGAAAAAGGTTTTTTTTGTTTTTTTGGGTTTTTTTGGCCTGTGTTTTTAAATCTGCAAACTTTTAACTTTTAATTCCTCTTTCTACTTTAAACATTCTGTTGTAGCAAGAAATTTCAGTGCACTGATGTAAAACACTACCATCAGCAGGATGGGACCTACTTTGGTCTCTCTTTTTTCTTAACATCTGGGAATCAAAAACATCTGTAGACTGGCATGGAGATTTCCTTTCAAAGTATCTTTGGCAAAACCACATGGATGTGTTGATTATATTGCCCTAAAACAGCCCACAAAGATTAAAGTTTTTTCTCTGGAAATCAAGAGTATTGTAAGTAATGTCATCAGAGATGAGACACAACACTTCCATTCTTTACATAATTACTACTAAGTTACTAAGTTTTATTTTAGTTTCATATTTTGAGGTACATCTCAGATAGACTGATCCTTCCTATGCTGTCCATGCTATCAAACTGCAAGTCTTAGGCTCATTTTTCCTAGATTGAGACAGAAGTAATAAAACTGCTTTAGCTAGTGTTGGATTATGGACTACGTCTCTGCTTTGTCCTTTTTGTCCTATACTAGGATCTCCAAAAGCTTAGGTATTCATTGCACTATCGAGTCTAGTCAGGAAATACAAAATTGTGGCAAACAGCAATTTAAAAAAATATATTATATTTTTGGACAGTTGTGTGCAAGGTCTTGCATTTTGGTGACAACAAGCCCATGCATCCATATTGGATCCGTATTGGATCCGTATAGGATTGGGGCAGTGGCTGGAAAGCTGTACAGAGGAAAAGACTCTACGAGTGTTGGTTCTTACTTGGCACAACATGAACCAGCAGTGTGCTCAGGTGGCCAAGAGGGCCAACGGCATCCTGGCTTGTATCTGAAATAGTGCAGTCAGCAGGAACAGGGAAGTAATCATTCCTCTGTGTTCTGGTGAGTCTGCACTTTTGGGCTCCTTACCATAATAAAA
The DNA here is from genome assembly GCA_035772895.1 of Perdix hodgsoniae. Taxonomy (NCBI): domain Eukaryota; kingdom Metazoa; phylum Chordata; class Aves; order Galliformes; family Phasianidae; genus Perdix; species Perdix hodgsoniae. Next base: position 29,475,295 of record JAPSGF010000005.1, on the reverse strand, counting down.
GACACTGAGGCCCTGGAACTTGTCCAGAGAAGGGCAACCATGCTGGTGAGGGGTCTGGAGCACAAGTCTTATGGGGAGCAGCTGAGGAAACTTATTCAGACTAGAGAAAAGGAGGCTCAGGGGAAATCTTATTTCTCCCTGTAACTTCCTGAAAGGAGGTTGTAGGGAGATGGGTGTTGATTTCTTCTCCCAGGTAACGGTGATAGGATGAGAGAGAATTGCTTCAAGTTGTGCAGGATATTCAGGGCAGATAGTTGGAAAAGTTTCTACTCAGAAATAGTGGTGAGGCATTGGAACAGGCTGCCCAGAAGGTGGTGGAGTCACTGTACCTGGAGGCATTCAAGAACTGTGTAGATGGGACATGGTTATTGGGCATGGCAGAGATGGGTCAACAGTTGGACTGGATGATCTTAGTGGTCTTTTCCAACACTAATAATTCTATGAAAAATATGTACACTACAGCTCTTCTGGCAAGTAAAACAAACCCTCCAGTGCTAAGTGGTCCTCTAAAATAGCTCACATGCCTTTAGAACTTATAATGAATGCCCAAGCAGTGCTCAGCAGCATCCTAGGCAGCAGCAGGCCTCTGTCACCAGGCAGGAGGCGCCTGATCAGCCTGGCTACCAGCAAACACAGCTCAGCACATCATTTATAATGTACCAGCACTGTGCTGGTTTGTGACATTCACGTCCACCTTTTGTGAGAAAGTTGCCTGAGTGGTGTGAACCCAGCCAGCCATTTCAAGGGAGAGCTGCACTGAATTCATTTCAAACTACCTCATTTCAAGCCACTCCGGGTACAATTTATGTATATAACAGCACCCTGAGCATCCTTAGACAGCAAACGGCATCAGAAAAGAAGGGGAAAAAAAAAAAAAAAGAAGAAGAAGAAAAAAAAAAGGATAACTTCCTAATCTCAACAGATCCCAGAGCTCCATTCCACTGCTGCTGCTGCTGCCTCCGAGAGCTCGCGAGCACCGGGCGGCAACGGTGCTGCACCGCTGCCCGAGCCGAAGCCCGACCCGACCCGACCCCACCCCACCCCGTCCTCTTCCACACAGCCAGGCCACCACCTTCCCGAGTACCCCGCAGCCCCAGCGCCGTGCAGGGTCGGGGAGCAGGAAACGAGACCCAGGAGCACACAGTAGCGATCACAGCCCTAACACCGCCGCGGCCTCACCGCCGCTTTGCACGCCTGCGCGCAGGGAGAGAAGGAGGGGTGGGTGGGAGGCGGTGCTATCGCGCGTCTCCGCGTGCGGGCAGGGAGCCCTTCCCCTTCCCTTCTCTTCCTTTCCCTTCCCCGGGCCTCCCCCAACGCCTCCCCCTGCCCCGCGTCCCTCGCAGGGCGCCGGGCCGGCGCGGGGGTCTGCGAGCAGCGCAGGGAGGGAGGGACGTAGGGAGGCGGGGAGGGAACGGGGAGAGAGAGAGAGAGAAAGAGAGAGAGGCTGAGCCAGATCTTCATGCCACTGCAGGCAGCAGCAGCAGCAGGTAAAACCAGCCCCGGAGCATCTGCTCCCTTCGCCCGCTTGCCCCCCTCCCCGCCGGCCGCCCCGCAGTCAAAGTGCGCCGGCCCCCGACGGGCCTCTCCCGGTGGCGCCGCCCCGTCCCGCCGCCCCCGGCCGTCGGCGCGCAGCGCTGGGGCTGGTGAGGCCTGCGCGCAGCGGGTGCCGCGGGCCGCTGCCCGGCCTCCTCCCGCTGCTTCCCGCGGGGCCGCCTCCTCCGGGCCCGGCGGAGGGCAGGTGCTCCCGGTAGGGAACGCTGAAGCCAGAGCCTCGGTTCTGGGAGGTGGAAGCAGGGAGGGAGGAGGAGGCAGATGGTCATAAGGTTGTCCCCCTCTGGATTTTTTTTCCCCCCCCCCCCCCCCATTGTTGTCGGTGGTAATTCTGGTGGCCGAAGAGGGAAGAGTTAAGGTCGAAGTGATTTTTCTTCTCCCAGGCCTTGACAAAGAGTTTTTGGAAAAGCCCGGGTTTCCCTCTTCTTCCTTGACCCCAGTGACTGTCTTTCCTTTCCTTCCCACCCATCTGACCCCAGTCTGTGCTGACTGCCCAATTTATTGCCTACGGAGTGACAGTTTTAGACTTACTAATTGCCACATCTGGTTATCTTTATGTTACAGTAGTTCAAGCGGTGTAGTCGGTATGGATTTCAGTGCAAGGGCTGCAGCTGGCACATTTTAGTTGTTGGAGGGTTTCATCCTCTTAGATTAGTGTACCATACCCATCAGTTGTGTAGTGTAGGTACATATCCTATGGTGTTATTCATCCTGGGGGCTTCATAGTCTGCTTTTAAAGAGTAGTTGTCCCATCACACTGACAGAACATTGCTTTAAGTGGTACATATGACTTGAAATACTTAACAAACAAGAAAAATGTTAATTGATATGTGAAAGACTCATATTCCAAAGCATACTGGATTGGATATCAGGAGTCAAGAATGGTCTTCTAGTTTTGCCATGCAGCCATACAACATCCTTTTGCTGCTTTATTGCCAGCAATCCCACTTATCTGCCCTTACAGAGTGTTCTGCAACTTGGTTAAAAAGCACAACTATTCTCATACCAATGTAACTTCATTAAACTTTATCAGTTCTGTTATTTGCCACACACTCATTCAATGATAGCATCTATATGAAAAAGAAACCAGTGTATCCCAAATAAATATGGGCTGCTTATTGGAATTGAAACATTTTTTTGAAAAGTCGCAGGTAATAAAACACACAGATAAATTTATCCCAGATCCCACCTATCTCAGAGTCATTGCTCACTACTAACTTTGTAGCTCAATCCAGCAGGCAGTAGTAACAGTGTATCAATTGTGGGCAACAATGTTTCTTCTTCTGGAAACCGGGCCCTGTTTTGTAATAGTTGTCTGACTTAATGTTATCGTGAATAACAAATTGCCAGACTTCTTGTTTGTTGACACGTGTGGCCTGTTCATATCACATGCATACATATAGTTGTAGTGATTCCTGGACTAGGTGCAATTTGTGCAATTTAGATTTCGTAATGTATTCTGGCACATCTGATAGAAACAGATCTGGACACAGCTTGGCCCAAAGAAATGGCTGAGGTTTTAAACTTATATGAAGTTCATAACATTGTTGATCCATCAACTGGAACTTAACGTTGTGTGATTTACACACCTTCATTATGAACTCCAGCTCATAACCATGTATGAGCAATTCCTCTTTTTACATATAAGGGTATATTGGGAAGAAGGTGGGTGGTTGATCTATCCCCACCTTCCCTCCGATTTTTTGATGGCTTAATTTGTAGAAGTTGTTGATATAGTCAACTCCCATGCAGGGTGTACATTTTAAAAGATACTGGTGGCATCCTTTTGTTAGTGAGGTGAAGAGACGGGAGGATGTTCTCCAGCTTGGTGAATAGCAATTACAATGAAGTAAGAGCTTGTACCAGTGGTAGCATACAAGAATTAGTAACACTGGTGGGATTCTTGTTTGTTTTGCTTTGTTTCACCTGAGGGAAATCACAAGCCCAAGTATATACATATATTATACAAGTAGTTTTCAGATCGTGCTGCAATGCTAGCAAAGCTCAGTTGTCACACAAAAAATGGTTCATACCTTTCCTTAAAATACCATGGCACCTGCAAGAGTGACCCTTAGCCTTGTGAAAACATTCCTCTCACATTTGTCCTTTGTGTTACAGAGTTGGTTTTACTCCATTGTTCTTTTATCTTTTGTTTACATTACAGTAGTGGAATTCTTTTGGAATTTGCTACCTCGTATTAGCTTGCAAGTGAAGTGTGATTTGGTGGAAATGTGTTCTATGCGCTCTGCCTGCCTATGATTTACACTACTGTAGAGATATTTGCTGTCTCTGGGTTATTCTTGCTATTATAACTTCGCTTTTTTTTTTTTTTTTTACTCTGGGAGGACTATGCAAAGAACTGCTTTGCACTTTACCCTGTAAGGAATTCTGCTGCTAAAGTCTTTTTAGAAAGTTTACTCTGTGCTCCATCCTTAGGAGCTTTATCTTAAACTGTTAGGTATGCTGCTGTAATTGGCAACAGCTGTTGCTGAGAATTGTGGAGGATAGACAGTTTCTGAGATAATCAGTAACTAGTCTAGTCCATTTGAGGCTTTGTTGATTAGCACGTGTAAGAGAATTTTGGATCAGGAGTCAGTGATGACTGCAGAGTGCAAATGTGGTATGGTATGTAAATACTTTACCTTAGCCTCTACACCACTCTGGAATAAATACAATACAGGTTTTGGATGTTCTAAGCCCAGTAAGCTGCCCAAGGCAGCCCACTCTGGAGCCCATAAAAGTACGGGTATTTGGCTGTTGTGCTATAGGAGAAAGAGACCTGTGAAACATGATGTGAAGGAGTCGTTTGCCTGTATTTGACTGCTGTATTAATGAGCCTTCAATTTTTTTTTTTTTTTTTGATGTCTGAAAGAGTAGGCATAATCATTGCCATTTCCAGTTTTTGGAAGTTGGTATTGAATTGTGTTTTGCTTGATAATGTTTTTAGTTAACCATGTTAACTAAACCCAGGTTATTTTTTTTTTCTTTCCTGATATTTCAGCTTCTGGGATCGAATACTCTCTAAAAAGAACTCAGTGCAGAGTTGAAGTTTCTATTGTATTGGGTAGCATTATAATCTGATAGATCATATTATTTTTATTTATGTTAAATACAACAAGGAGTTATTTGAATTTTAGCAGTAGCTGTGTGTGATGGTCATTGAGGAGACATAATTAACTCTATTTATACTCTGAGAATTGGCGTTAGACAGGAGAGAGCCAAGCTGAACACTTCTCCAGACTGCATCCAGACCTTGGAGATGAATGTGCAGCAGTTGGCATTCCATGAGGATAAAGGTCAAGGAATTACTAAACAAAACAGAAATAGCTATTTTGCCCATGTTAATGGCTAGATGTCAATTTCTAAAAGGACTGGAGTCATATCATGATCTGAAGTCCAGTTAGCAATGATTTGAAAATAATTTGAAGAATCACATCACTGACGTTGAACTGAATGTGGTGGAAGAGAGTCGTCATTCCAGTATCTTGTGCTGTATTTTATGATAAATTATTTTTGATAAATATAAATAATTTTATATTTATCTATCTGCTATTAAAGTTGAGGTGTCTTTAGTTCCGTTAATGTGTAAGCAGATCTGTATTTTAGGTTTATTAAAGAATGTTATTACCACGTTGCTAATGAATCTAGTGCAAAGTATGCAAAATTCATGTGTTTTACCTAAGTTGACTTTTCTGCACTACTATATGGTGTGGTGCTGCTTTAGAATGGGGATCAACTCTGTCTTGATATGTTCACATGTGCTTCACCTTGAATGTATTACAGCATCGGTTTTTGTCTGAATGGATTCTTTTTATTTTTTTTTTTTAGCTGAACTTGTAGTTGGCTAAGCTTTTTTCAAAAGTATGTCAAGATACTGAGAATCTACCATTTACTTCTCTGGATGACTTGTTTCAGTGATTCATCTTTTCCACTATTTAAAAATAAGGCATGCAATTATTGTTTGAATACATTTGAATGCATCTGTCTTTCACTGGTTCTTGTTGTCATGTCTGAATTCTCTTTCACATCAGACTGCCTTAAAAACTTGATTTGTCCCTTTGACACAGATGTCCCTCCTCCATACGGTGTCAGTCCTTAGCGTTTAAAGATAGAGGCAGCTTTTAAAATACACAGATCAAAATCTATGATCAACAGATCACGTATTTACTGTGCTGACAGCTGTAGGACTCTTGGAGAAGTTTAACAAGTATGCTGATATAAAGTGTTTGTCTTACCATGTTTTTTAACATCTGATCTGGAACATCTGTTTAACAAATGAGTTGGAAGGAAAATCAATATAATGTGATACAATTATACCATTTTGAATATTTCCAACTATAGAGTGAAAGTGTTTATTGGCTATTTTTGATCTTTGTGTATGATTTTTAACACTTCTGCCACCTTTGCCTAGCCATAGGGCTGTGCTCTTGTTGAGATGGTGTGTAGTGCTGGTGCTATTGGCTGCATCATATGTGATGTTTGATGTTTCTCATCTTCTACTCTTCATAACTGCTCCTGTTATGAACAGTTTTCTGTACATTTCTGTATTGTTGACCCTGTTTTACTTTTTATACTTTCTTCATTGTTCCGGCCCCCCCCCCCCCCAAAAAAAAAGAGCATCAGTATTCAAACATCTGGGGTGAATTTTAACCCAGGTTGTCCTCTTTGTTATCCGTAAAACTGAGTGACTGCAGATAAAAGACATGTTAAAGATGGCTTCCATTTGCATGTTTTTCATTTCACTTTTTAATTCCCGATCAGTTGTGTTCGTAACTTTTTTCAGCTTCAGAAATATAGGAACCTCAGAAATGTCAGAATGTGCTGCATGATAAGTTTGTGTATGTTTCAGTGATTTCTGTGTAATCAGATCATGATCAAGTGGTCCTTAGGCTATCCACGGTTCCTTGTCCAGTGATTCGTTTTAGCTGTTATAATGGGACGTATGGTAATTTCTCTGTGCCCATTGCAGTGAGTATTGTTAGAAAACTGTTGCTAATAGTTTTTTTAAAACTGCTATTTTTACTCTTGACTGCTTAAGATCCTGAGATATTTGGTTTCATGATTAAAGACTTCAGTTTGACATCTCTTTCAGCAAATCACAGATATACACATATGAAAAAAAAATATCCTGTTCTCTAGTTGGAGCTGAGGGTTTGTAGCAGTTCCACTTGCATTGCCCTCTGAGCTGTCTCAATTCTTATACGTGTACATAGCCAGTATCCCATGATTCTGAGTTACCAGGTAGTCAACACCTGAAGTACATTTTCTGAGAACCTAGATTGTGCATGCTTCATAACAGGAGCTATTTTTGTTTAGTCACTAGCCTTTACACAACTGGATTTCTGGCTTTTTTATTGGGAAGGAATGTGTGTTGAAATTCTGATGTTTTGAGAATAGACTTGAATTTCAAGGTGCAGAACTTTTTAAAGAATTTTTTAGAACTGTAGAGGGACGGTTTTGGCACTTAAACTTTGCTCTGATGTTAGCGTAAGGATCGTATCTTGCATCAGATGAAGTGTCATCAGGGTTAATTTATCACTTACAGTGGCCAACAACTGGTGCTTTACAGGAGGTGATAAAAAATCCCAGTTATGGCATAACCTCCGTACCAAGGAGCTCTTCAAATTTTTTTTGGCTTGTAATGGTTTATGATTATGAAATTTTTCCATTAGTACCAATGGAAGTGGCCAATTTTTTCTGTATCCTGTATGATGTGGATATAAACATTATTTTCTTCGATGTTTTTTTCTCCCTGCCCTTATTTACAGTGAGGCAACATCTGTATCTGGATGGTGATCCATCTGTATTTCACTGTTTGGACTTCGGTATGTTGCAGAGTTGATCTACTTTCTAATTTTCCCTACCAGATTCACTTTAAAAAATATGTTTTTTTTTCCTGATCTGTGATTAGTTTTTCTTACATCTGTGCTTTAAAAGAAATTGTCAATGTTCACACTGTCCTTTTCAGATGTAAATTTGGACACTCTTAAAGTAAAGGCTTCGAAGACTCATGATATGTTTCACATTTATTTCACAGTTGTTTTCACATAATCATGCCTGCTGCACTGTAAATGTGAACAAGAGGATCCAATGCCTAGGCGGTACTTGGATTTCTTGTACCTTCTTGACTAAATTTTATCTCGAGTATTCATGATTAACATTTGGTAGTTTTGTAGAGCCATTCATCCATAAAAGAAAATGACGTTAGTCATTTCCAGTGAGAGGGAAGCAACTTATTCAAGGCCAAACAGCAACTCTGAGTGGGAGCTCCAGTTAGAACTCAGATTTTAGATTATCCATCACAGTTAATTCACTACAAAATATTTAGTAAATCGCACTGTTTAAATGAGTTTGCTAAATTGTGGAAAAGATTATGTAATATGTCTTTACTAATTAAATTGTAGGCTTTGTCAAATGAATTTGAGAAGCACAGTGAAAGAGTAGATTTAAGGAGAGTAGTGCTAATTATCACAGGAAGAATGCAAGCAAATACACTACAAGTGTATTTAGCAGTACACTTCTCTTAGTGTAAATCCATTAGGTTATTTCATAGTTGTGCTGGTTATAGTGGAATTATTAATTTATGTAGTTAGAAGAGTGGCTTTCAGCTGATACTGATGTTCTTTTTGTATGGCCTGCTTCCTATAAAACATTGCACAACTTTCACAGCAGTGACTTAAAAACATGCAGCATATACAGACTATATTTCATTTGGAACCATGTATTTGAAAGAAAGGGAAGAGCTTTACTTGACTTTCAGTTATTCATGAGTCCACAGAATAGTATTTCCTCCTTTAGGCCTGACTCATTTTTAATTTACATCATTTTCACGTATGCCTATGGCACTAATAAATATACAGTTTAGAGAAAAGTTAATAAATCCAAGTACTCTACCTTGGCAATTCTTTTATACATTTGTATAAAACGTACACACACACATATATATATATGGATGCATGTATTTTTTGTACACTGAAAATCAAAGCTATTGCTGCTTGTGATAGTACCTTTTACAAGTCACTGTATCACACAGCATGTGCAGTGCATTAAGTTCACTCTAATACATATATCTGACAGACCAAAGACTTGACCTTATTTAGTTTTAACTGTTGTACATTGTACATTTATAAATGAAATGTATTCTGGCCCTGTTAGTTCTCCTGCTGTATGAAAATGCTGAAGTGGATGATGTTTAAGAGATTGTTTTGTTCTAAAGAATGCAGAAGTTGGGCAACACTACGTTTCCTTTCTGTAGCTGTTTGAGAGAGAAACAGATGAGTGTGTACAGGAACAGGCAACAGGCAGGAACTGTGTGATTTCCTTAAGCAGAGTAACTCATATCCAAATTAGTAGAAAGGTTTATTTCTGAGCACATATATGTTCACATATGGTGAAAGATGATGACGACAGTGCCTTCTAATGGGATACAAGCACTACAGAGCAGTAACAGGTAACACAGAAGAAGAAATGGCTCACCCCTTCCAATGACAGGTTATAGCTTGAGAGGAATGCAATCTTATGCACAGATGTTGCTAACCCTTAAATGGAGGGTGAGGAAGGGTAGATCCAGGCTCCACCTTTTGCTGTGACTCTGGTACATCGCTTGCACCTGAGCTTCCTGGGTTAGCCACACTTCACTTGGTGCTCAACCATTGCTTCAGGCTGTGACTTGGCAATTCCACTGCACCACATAATTTATTGTTTGTTGATGATTTTTTCAGCAGGCCTCAAAGTTACAATGACTAAGTAATAATAAGCAAAGGAAAGATGTGTTGACATATCACCAAGTAGAAGATGCTTTGGTTTTTGGATTTATGTAGTGTTTCCAACTCGTATTTATTACACTGCACACAAGTTTTGATCTGAAGTCTGCTTGATTTAGGCACAAGATAAAAGTTGAGGCTTGACTGCAGGTCAGGGAATTGTGAAGAGAATTAAGGGATAGATGGAATGAGAAATGTATGGGGCAGGATGTACCTTCTCCACCCATGACAAGCTGATGACCAGCTGTTTGTGTTTCATACTACAAATTTACCTTTTTCAGTACTGTTTGTAGATGTGAACAGAAACAGTTTCCTTGTTGCTTTTGTTCCTGGCCTTTGATCAGTACCGCTCTTTGCTGTTTTGACATACCTTTAGAATATAATGGCAAACTTTCCTATGCAGAGATAGGGAAAAATAAGTACAGCACATGTGCCCTGAACCTGACTATTGTCTCTTTTGAGTTTTTATCTTGAGCATGTTTTCAGAGTGAGGTGTGGGAAATTCTGTACATGAGAAGAAATGAAAACGTATATTGGAGAGATATGTGTCAAAATTTTTAATAAACATATCCGATAACGATGTCAGATATTCAGTTGGTAAAGGCAGAATCCACTTATCTGGAGGATGAGGCCTTATGGAACTGAGCAGAAAAGTGTCAAGATCAGCAGCAGCTGTTACTGCTGGACATAGCTCCTCTTGGGTGTTGTGCAGAACTGAGAGGGACTGAGGTACATACACAGAATGTATATATAGGTCACACTGAAAGTAATGAATCCCATTTATTTCCACAGATACAACAACAGACACAAAGAGAACAATAGCACTATTTGACAGACCAAATCTTTGGCTACAAAACATCTTTCAACAGAGTCACCACCATGAGTTGTGCATTTTTGCCAGCAGAACAAGAGCCTGCATGATGTACATAAAATAGGAGGCATTTTTTTCAGAGCAGCCCTCATATATGTACCTGTCATCCATTACAAATCTAGCTGGGATGCTGTTAGTTGATCAGCACGTTACAGAGTCAGTGATTGCAGGAAGTACTAATTTATTTCAGTATGTTCCTCTGCTTTTGTTGCCTTTTGTTTTTCTGATCTTTAGGGAGTTTAGGTGAACTGTCCATAAGTTTTTTGAATATTAGAAGAAAACTGTATAGTTCTGCCTGTAAGCCAGTATTATAAACTGGTGCATGCCAGGAATTAGAGAGCACTGTTGCTTCTCATAGCTGTTCAGAGCAATTGGGTTTTTATGTTAATTTGTGGTAATAATGTATGATCAGTCATTGTTATAATTTCCAGTAATTTTATCAGAGGGCAAATGTAGGCTGAGTGAACGTTGTTTCACATTGTCTTAATAACTTAGATTGGGATAAAACTTTATTTAAATACTCATAGTTATTGTAGGTTGACTGGAGTGTTTCACTCTCTAGTGCTAATGTTATTTATCCCTTAGTCCATAGGCATGTTAGACATCTCCTAATACGGATAGACTTTTGTTGGTATTTCTAGATACTGTTCCCGCTGAGAATCAGAGTAATCTTCTCCCAGTTTCTATTACACTCAGAAGCTTTAGAATTGTGCAGTCCCCTTCCAAAAGTAATGGATCAGTCTAGCTCAAGCCATGTAAGAATCAGAAAGAAAAATGGAGGGGTAGGAAGGGGGTGACTGGGGCTTAAACCTGTGGGTTTAAGAGGAGAACCTTCAGTGTAAAGCTTATAAACAGGAATTGAGTAGCGCTGTAAGCATCTTCCTATTTTTTTTTTCCTTTTCACATGAAACATTTCTTTCAGATCCCTCTTGCTGGTTTCTCTGCAGTCTTGTTCTACCCTAATGCTTGTAGCTTTACCTTTCCTGAGTTAGCATACTAAGACCCTGAAAAACTGACTTCTGAAAAACTGGAAAAAAATCAGACCCAACAGAACAGACAGTGTGTCATGAATACTTGCTGACCTTTATTATTTTCATTTTTTATTTATTGCAGTATATGTCTTTTAGCATTTTGTCTGATTTATGTGGATGTCAAGCTCCTCTGCTTCTGTGTTTCCAAGTGGTGAGTGGGTCCGTCTGCAAAAAGAAACTGTAAGGTCATGGTGTGAGTTAACCACAGTAGGCAGCTGAGCATCGCACAGAAAGGAAATGTGGGCAAGGAAGAGCAAATATATTAGCTCTATAATATATATTATTATATTATTATATATTATATTAGGATATAGTCTTAGATACTGAGGCAGATTATATTATATAACTGCGTCTGTAAGGATAACGGAAGACTTTTAACTAAGGTCTTTGTTATCCTAAAATAGTATGCAGTGATAGAGGCGTGATCAGAACAGACAATGTAGGGTCATTGAAAACTTTGGCAAGCCAGTGAGATTAGTGTTTTAGAGGTGACACACTTTATGTACTGGTTGCGAGGCAAGCTGGATTGTATGGGTGAGTGGGGGAAAATGAGAATTTCAGCTGTCTAGGCAGATTGAATCTTACCTCTATAATTTTTGTTAAAAAAAAAAAAAAAAGAGCAGCAAATTTAGATGAGATTGGAATATGAGGAGGAGTTTGTGAAGATCACCTTATTTTGAACCCAAGCAATAAAAATGGTGACAAACATGTATTTGATACTGAGAGAGGAAAAAGCAATGAAGGATTTGTCATTTTTTTCTCAAATGTTCAGTTTGCATGAGAAAGAAATATTTAGTAGTACATTACTTTAAGCTAGTACTTTAAGCTGGTGTGCCTTGCACTTTCTGCATTTTCCCTTCTTAAAAAAGGACTCATGTTTCCAGGAAGTGTCTAAGTTACTAGCATTACATTTCATTTAATGTTTCTCAGTCGCTCTGGTCAGACAACTTCTAAAATTATTGTTCAGATTAACTTCAGAGTATATGAAGATTGGGTTGCATTTTCAGTTTTCTGACATGATAGAATTTGCTTTCCAAGTCATGAGGTGGTTTGCAATGATTTCATCACTAAAAAGTATTTGTGACTGACAACAATAAATAAACTGCCATTTGACTTGAGACTAATTTCTTGATACAGATAAGAATTATGCTTGGTGAAATGTTATAGTTATGCCAGTTTTATTGTTGTTCATTTTGCTTGCCTGTAAAGGATCCAAAGCAAATGTCAGATCCAGAAATCTGTTGTAGCAGCCAGTAATGGGTTTCTAGCGGTGCATTGCTGTGTCTGTTTACAGCATCCACTGAAGGTACCAAGGCTTTCTGTGCAGTCCATTCTGATATGCTAACCCCTTCCCTCTAACTACTGAGATGAATTTTTTCACTTCCCCTGTCTTGACAGAATGTTTCAAAATATTTTTACTTCTATTTCTTACTTGCCTTTTCTGAGGCTGAAGCTATGTTTTGCTGTCAATTCTGCTCAAAACTTGTGCTGCCATTATGGTAGATTGACTTGAAGATACAAGTAAGGAGTGGCAGATAGCAAAATGAAGTACAAGCAGACCTACTAATCACATGAACATGTGAACAAATGGAAAATTATTTAGTAGCATCTGTCATCTTGCATAGATGAAAGACACAGGGAGATGATCTCTCTGCTCTTGAGGTTTGCTTTGATCCCTTCCTGTCAGAGCTCAAGCCCTGCTGTCCAGCTTCATAGTTTTTGAAGTAGACTGCCCTACAGACAGCTCTAAATTCAACACCATAATGTTACCTCTCTTCTCTGATACTTGGTTATGGATCTTCTGACTGTGCAGGACCTTGCTGGGCATTCCTGCATCCATGTACAAATATAAGTTACAGTAGTCCTTGAAGGACTTGAAGTCATTTTAGTAATACTATAATGAGAAAAACAACAAAAACAAACCAAAAAACCTTCCCAAACTTCCATCTATCTTCAGCCCATCTGGTTTCTTGAGGAGAATTTCACTGTGATCTTTCTAGTAAGAGATCTGGCATCAATTCTGGAGTAGCCGCGCCTTGTTAGCAACCTGGCTGTGCCTCGGTGAGGGAATGGCAGAAATCCATTTTCTCTGCATCTAGAGGGAACGACTGTGGTGAAGTGAGATTAAAAGCTAGACTTTGATTTTTATGCCCAATTAATCCTTCATTTGGAATGCGTTCGTGCATGAGTAGGGTGGCCTGGGGGAGTGGCTGGCAACCACAAGAGGTTGCTCAATCCCTGCTGCTTTGTACCAAGTGATGTTGGGCAGGATATGTAAGAAGATATGTGCTTACTTTCAGTGATAGATATAAAAACCAACACTGTTCTAAACATGAATGGCTACATCAGAATGTTCTTACAGCCTTCTGACTGGGCTCAGTAGAAGTCTGAGATGATCACCTCTACATTTCTTAAAACAACATTTTTTAAAAATTATTTTTCTGGATCTGATCAGGTTCAGCTCAAAATTGAATTCTCTTTTAGCTCTGATTTTCATCCATAATATCCCCAAGTAGGACCCCCATCAGGATCTCCACAGGGCTGCTCTCAGTGGGTTCTCCCAGCCTGTATTCATATCTGGAATTGTACCCAACCTATGTGTAACCCATGTGCAAGGTATAGTGATAATGGATAACTTACGGAGAAGGACTACTCAGTCTCTTATTGAAATATTCATACACAGCATCACTCATTTTTAAGCCTTTAACATTTGTGGACTTGGCATATATGCTTGTGTCATCACAAGTTCGTGTCACCTGATGGTTCATAAAATTAGGTCTTCAAGTATCACCTGTAATTTGTTGGGTTTTCTTGTGTGTTTTTTTTTGTTTGTTTGTTTGTTTTTAATTTACATCTCTTCATCTCTTTTTTAATGCTATAGGATGTACAGGAAGATTTTTGATATCTAGTCAATGTAAAAGATGTTGTGAATCTCTATAAGCATTTTATAATTCCAGATTGGATACATAGCCTTTAAATCATATAAATAGTATTTTGAACAAATGATCTGTTTGCTTTCATTAGAACTTGATCCTAAGAAGGTATCTGGAGCATCTTGGCCAGAAAACAGCTGTCATTCATAGAATGGTGTTAGAATATTAAAAAAAAAACAACTCAGGATTAAGTGTTCTGTGATAGCTCGCCAGAGGTCTTTCTTCTCCGCACTGGTAGTGCTGACGTAATCCATCAGTTATTCTCATGTAGACAGGCTGCATTTACTAAAGGCCATTCATTTGGTTGGCGCTGCTAGCCTCACTGAGTGATTTGTGCATGATGTGGATAAAGACAGGCTCATGGCAGGTAGTCTCTTATTGAAGCAAGTGAAGTTTTTCCTTCTCAGAGTTGAGCACAACCAAGTTTTGAAATATGCAGGAGTAAAAGTAAATTAGGTTTGGATTTATTGAGTACTTCTCTTTCTTTGTTTTATTTCCTTAGTTCACTCACTTTGTGTGGTTTACAGTCAGTGAACTGACAATTTTTGTCATGGAAGTCTCTAGGCCAGCATGTGGATATGGAGGAAGGTGAATATCTAAGCAGGTTTATCGAATGGTGACCCAAACCAATAAGTAATCACAGAACTATTGTAGAAAACCTTGGATGATGGAATCTTCATGTTATTTCATCGTGTGTGTAACATTCAACTGCATTTCTACTAATTTCTTTTAATTTCTTCTAATTTCAACTAATTTCTTTTTAAGTTTAAGATCATGTGAAATTTGTATTCATAGTGCACCTCTTTGGATCCTGGAGGTAATCCCTCATAATCAAGAATGTTAAAGAACATTAAGATTACATTATCTAAGCTGATGTATTTTACATTAGTAAAAGTACAGGTGATTGGGAAGTACACTGCATAAAACTCACATGGGCATTATTCCTACTGTTTATGTTTGACTTGGCTTCATGTTTAGATTTTGAGCTTTTGTTGATTTCATTATTTAAGCTATCTTCTTTTGTGATAAGTATTACTTACACGGCGGTAGAAATTTCAAGTTAATGGAAACAAATATTTGTAATGGTGAACACTATGAATAGGTAGCCCATAAGTAGCAAACAAAATAATGCCATGTTTCTGGCAAGCATATAATTTCATGATTATTCATTTCAAATTAATTAATCCTGAAGTATTGAATGTGATGCTGTAGGTTACTGAAAACAGCTTTAGCAGTAGTATGGAGAATTACTTCAGGACAGTTTTTAAAATGTAGTTCATTTACTCACAGCATACATTCTTTGGCTTTTTCTAGGATTTTAGAGGATTTCTATTGCCTTGTGTTGCTGTTCTGAAGTCATTTGTCACTTTAAGGAAATTAACTGGTCTGACAGGTCAGAGGAAATATCTTTCAGATTCCTATGCTTTTGCTGTATGTCAAACGTTAGACCAGTTATCATTATGAATTTTTGTGTAAAATGGATATTAAAGTATTAGTATGGTTAAGTGAAGTCATGCATTGCCTCCTGAATGCCTGCTGAGTAAGTACTTCATTCCTGAAGTCAGATGTTGAAGTCCAAGGCTTCTATCTTAGGGTTTATTCTGGGATCTTAAAATTGATCAGTACTCATGAGTCATGGGCAGCTTCACTGTTGACTTCAGTGGTGGGAAGGCCCACAGCTAAACAAACTGAAGTGAACAATATGGTCATAAGCAAGATAAATTTACTGGAGGTGAGAAATGGGAAGAACGGAGTGTGCAACAGACAATTAAGTTTAATTTGTGTCTATCCATTGGTTGTACTTATGTTTCTATTCATTAATTATGTTTTGTTTAGCTGATACTTTTCTGTATTGGCTCTGATGTCTGCAGCTTATCCACATTACTTGGCAAGGGTTAAAATTTTATTATAAATGAAGTTATTCTTAAATAGTAAATAATGAATCTGATTTTTAATGAGTCGCAGCAGAAATCTTATGTAGTAAAAAAAAACACTGTGAGATACACTGAAAGGGATTAGTTAACATAGGCTTTAAAACAGAGACGAAAACCAAGAGTTGTTAATGAAGTAAGTGAAGACAGAATTATGTAGGCCAGTGGAGTTAATGCTGTATATCTGGAATTTGGGAAGGATAACTAAGGGTAAGTTTTTAACCAAAAATATGGGTATTTTTAATTACTTTTATTTGAATTAAACATGTAATAATGTATCATAAGGCTGTTAGTCTTAATGAATGACCTTTAGATTCAGACCTGTGTCAACTCTTGTGAGTAGCAATCCAATTTCAGTGTGAGAAATAAAATACTTTGGAGGTTAGTCAATGAACAAATTGAACAATCTTTCAGATTAGATAGTAGAAGAAAAAAAGAATGAACAGCTGGTCAGAGCTTTTAAGTACCTACTTAAAAAAAGCCATGGTGCTGGAAATGAGGTGACAGTAGGAAAAATAAGATTAGTCAGGAAAGCCACACTTATGGCTTATAGGCCTGGGTCATACACATCTGTCTTGCCACCTCTTTTAATCTGATTAAAATACCAAGGCTTATGACCCCCCCCCCCCCAAATAAAAATAAAAATTGTTGTGAAGAAAGTTCGGGAATTCCTTATTGTTGACTACAGTTTTATGTTTGGCTTTGAAGAAACTGACTAGTTTTATAGTTTTAGTCAAAGATCAACACAGTCATTTGAGCCTTGACTTTCCCTTCCAGGTGTGTGACAGTGCTGGCGGTGTTTTCTTCTGTCAGGCTTTTGTTGTTAGAGATCAGCTCTTTGGCTTACTGACACTGTAATGAGGAGTAAACAAGTCCTATTTCTTTGAGACAATTTGTAGTGTGTTGCCAGTGGATTCTGAGTTTAATGGTACTGGTTTGATAGAAGATCATATAAGCTGTAGTGAGCCTCATCATTATACTTTACTTTGTAGTAGTTGTGTTGAAAAAAGGAAATATCCCAGCCCTTTATAGAGGGGTACGTCATCAGTCCTGACAACACTGGCATCTGCACTCTGCTTGCTTTAAAATGCCATCTCCTCTGTCTTCCATATGCATTTAGCAACTACTTTTAGCCGCTGCATTTCAGCCTTCTTAGCATTTTTTCCCACCAATAAATGTGGGAAATAGTCCAATCACCAACATAAATAAGGGAGTTTGTAGATCTTTTACTCCATACATCTTTCTCTTCTCTGCTTTCATCACTGACTCAAAAATATTTGGGCTTAGTTTTTTTTTCTTCCGCTCTGCTTTTGGAAGAATAATTTCCTTTTTTTCCCATCCATACATGTGTTACCACACTCATACCAAGGCATACATTCCAATAGATGGTGTTTAAAAATACGTGCCCATCACATGCATAGGTACAGACATTTGGTATAGGTGCTCAGCACCAGTTTAGGGAATAGAATGTTGCTGAGAAGACAAGCTTTATGTTTCACATGTCTGTGATTAAAGAACATAACAGTGGTGTCCCTTAACAATCAAAATGTTTATACATCAGTTATATAAACACCTGAAGCCTTCAGCATTGCTGATGTTGGAAATAAGTCAGGATGGTGTCTTCCAGAACCTTTAATAAAAAAATAATAATGAAAAATAAATAAACATTTTGTTGTTTCTGTTCTGTGTTTGAAACAGGCAAGCTTGGTTTTCATTGGCTTCTCAGTAGATGATTTCTGGTTTCCAAGTGTCAGTAAAGAAGACAATAAGATACCTTCTAGTAGGTTACAAACCCTATGGTGCAACAGCAGGTAAAAAAGAAGAATAATTGGTTCACCCCTTCCAGTGACAAGTGACAGCTTGAGAGGTGTGGACTCCGTGAACAAAAGATAAGGAAAAGAAAAAATCAGATGATTTGGAAAGACTTAAAAAAAAAAAAAATAAAAAAAATTGATACGTTTATAATCTCCTATCTAATACAGTTTCCTGTTGTAGAAATTAGCAATTCAGTGAGGCTAAAAACGGAATATAAGGGATGTACATACTGGATGAATATCTTAATCATCATCGGAAAGAATAAATCTCAGTGTTTTCCTGACAATGCACATTTTATACAAAGTGAAGCATAGACAAGAGTGAGAGAATGAATGGATGATCCCAAGCAGTTGAGGGATTAGTTCCTCCCATTTGCATGAATCCTCAAATCACATACACCTTTGTAATAGGGGATACTACCTGCTCTTAGTCATGTAATAACAAGGTTCTATTAAACTGCAAGCTCTTAGAGTTTGAACAAGTATAATGGTCAGTTCCAAACATTGATCAGATGGAGAGAAATAAAAACTGCATCTCACAAGACTTCATTTTCCATTCCACTGGTAGTTGTGAAATTGTAACTATAGGAAAGTATCATACAGAATTCATCGAACTGTTTCATTTGTAATTATTAACATAGCACAGTGAAGTAAAGGAAGGATGCATCTTATTATGTATTTAGTTGAATTAGCTTTAAGAAATATTGGTAGGGGTATATTTTGTAAATCATCAATTACTAAAAAACCTGGAGGTTCTATATCAGAAGTAATGAGGATCCTGATTTAAAGCTGTCACGTTGAAGGGAGATTTTAGTTAGTTGGAAAAAGTTGTTAGCTGTTTAGTTAGTTGGAAAAGTTGTTGCTTCAGTTTCTTTGGGAGCCCAAAATACCTGATCTGTATTGTCTAAAGAAAACAAAATAACAGCTATTTTTTCCCCAGCAGAAGTCAGAATCACAGTTGCTAATCTGATGCATTTTGCCCAATTTAAATATAAGATGGAGTTTTTTTCTTCCTTCATTAAAAGAACTTAAAATCTTCTGGTTCCGTTAATGAATTACTGGATCTGGCTCAAACTTAGTCATATTACAGTTAGAAAAAAGGTGAGCACAGTACTGTTATGTCATGTAAAATATTCATTAACCTTAGTGAAATGTTTTCTTTTATTTAAAGGAATGTAAACAGTAAATGTGTACAAAATGTATCAACATCTAAAATAATAGAAAGTGAATTTTTGAATATTCAGATTTAATTCAAAGATGTAATTTAAGTCAGATGTAATGTTCATGTTAACTCAGTAGTTAATGTAATCATAATAACATGACTGCAATATTCCTTCAGTTGATTTATGCAGTGTAGTATATACCTGTGTAACATATTACTGGCAGGGATGGCCATTAATGGTCATCATCTTGAAAGTCTTCTGAAATCTTTACAGTCATTTTTTCCAAGCTCCTTCCTATTGAGGGTTTTGTTTTGTTTTAAAGACTTTTTCCTGTTTACCACTCATTTAGGTAACTTGTCTTCTACATAGCAATATGACAGACTTTACCAGATATGATGCCACACTTTTAAGTTTCATTTAATTAAATATTTGCTCCTCATTTTGCTGTTTTGTAGTATGCTGGCAAAATTTACAGAATTTTGGGTGATTCATCCTTTTTATTTTATGGAATACAGTGCTGTTGAAGGTATTCACCAACCTTCTAGTTAGTTTAAATAACTTGCAGGACATAGCAGTTTCTGGTGTGTAATTTTGTCTTTTGCAGATTAGATGTTTCTGTCCTTTCCAATTCAGTTTTGATGCGCTTATTTTTTACTTCAGCAATGACAGATTTTACTGTAAATCTAATGATCTGCTTGAGGATTTAAGTTAAAAGTGTTACCAGTCTTGCTCTAGTGGATAAACCAACTTCTTTTGTATACTGCTTACTGACATAGGCAGATATTTTATTGATGAATATGGAAAGAATGTGTAGTCCAGTGCTTTGTTGCTTTGTTCCATTCCTCTTATTTATGACACCAGTAATAATGGATGATGAATGAGATATCCAAAACATTAATAAATTACCTTAAGAGGTGTACTAAATCAAAGTGGAAGAGGCTAAGAAATAACCTAAAATAATGCCTCCAAGAAAAGTAAGTTAATTCCAGAATCATTTATTCAGCAATATGCAAAAACCCTGAGAAATTTGTTGAAATCAAACTGCTATAGTTAGGATGATGTTAATATAACTCAGCATTCCAGATTTGCTATTCTTGACTTTTGAGTCTCCAGCTTCAGGTGGCAAGAAATGTAGAATGTACAGAATAAAATCATTCCTTTACACTAAAGTTTAAATGTTGAGTTTAAGCATTTTTAAAATAAAACCCAGCAATTTTGTTCTATGTTGGTGATGCTTATATTCTCTTCCCTAAATTCATCTATCCATTAACAGGGTTGAAATTTGCAGCAGTTTTCTGCTGTGGCTTGCATTCACTAGCTTGATGATTTCATGTGAAATATTCACTTGTTCCAAGAAAAACTGCATACTTGAAAAAAAAAAAATCAAAATTTCTGTGTGTAGAATTGTAGAATCACCAAGGCTGGAGAAGGTCTTCAAGATCATCCTGTTCACCTGTTCAAGATCAACTGTTCACCTACCACTAGTATTTCCCCAATAAACCACGTCTCTCAGTACAGTATCTAAACATTTCTTGAACACCTCCAGGGATACTCAACCACTTCCCCTGGCAGCCCATTCCTGAACCCTAGTTTTAGAGAAGAAATTTTTCCTAATATTCAGCCTGATCATCCCCTGGCACAACTTGAGGCCATTCCCAAATATTTTGTCCAGTTGCATGTCACAAGTAATAGTTCTTCCAGTGGTGCTGGCTGTCCCATAAGGAGGCTTGGCATGTCAAAACAGGCCTTGACTGCTCACACAATAATTGTGTACCACTTTGCTGTAGGCAGGGAGTATCAGGGTGCTGCATCAGTTTTACACACAGCAAGTATTGCTATTCTTATTAATCTGTTTCTTATGAATGATAACAAGTGGAATGAATTTAGTGACCATTATAAAATGCAGTGAGATACAATGACTGCAAAATGTTACTTGTGTTGGGAGAAATAAAAAATGATGGAGGTTATATAAGGATTCCCATTTCATAAACTTGCGATTTCAAGGGTTTATAAATGTTTACATAGCTAGTTTAAGTTAACCTGTGTGGGCTTAGGCCATATTGTCATAAAAATAAACAATGTATCTTTCCTACTCCCTCTGTTTTCTTTTTTGCTTTTTTTTTTTTTTTTTTTTTTTTTAATGCCTTGCACCATCCCTAGGGTTTGCTTGGCCATATGGAACTGATCCACCATGAGTTATGAAATGGATAAATATTTTTGGTATGAAGTAAATCAAGTATCATAAATGCTGTGTTTTCTGTATCAATGACAATGGCAAACACTTTATTCTCGATGATTTCTAATCAAACTGGAACATTTTGAATTCAGATAGCTAAAGCCTGTGGAAAGTGACAGTTAAATATGGGGACACCAAATGCAGTCTCCTGTCAGCTTGTGCCATGTCTGTGATGCAGCTGATATTCAGATTAACTTTTTTTTCTCTTGCTTGATATTCAGCCACAAAGCAAATTGTCTGTTCAAGATCATGTTGGTCTTCCAGTTTTTAACATTTTTCTCTCTGCTTTGTTTTTGAGAGCCTTGAGATTTTGTTCAAATTCCATAAATTTTGATCCAGTTCTATAAAAAATTGTTGCACTTTCCTCTAACTAGTATTCTGTAAGAAAACTTTTGCTTTTCAAGGAATTGAAAACATATGTAATTTTGGTTACAAAATATGTTTAACCGATAAGCTGACTCACAGCCCCAGCTTCTTTCAATTTCTTCTGAAAAAAGAGGAGAGTATTTGAACCCTGAGTTTTGAAGAAGTTGTTATCCCTAGGCTAAAATGTAGTTATGCTAAAGCAGTAATGTTTTTGTAGTTGCACTGAATTCACCTACCTAATTGTGTTAAACTTATTACCCATTTATACGCTGATTTCCTACTAGTAAAACAGTGCTGAAGAACATCTTATTGCGCAGCTGGGCCAGTATACAAAATGATTGCCTGTATTTCATTGGTCTCTATTTTTTATTATTATTATTATTATTTTTTAACTAAGATTATGCAGTGATAGTTGGGTGCTCTGTGACTTGTAGAGAGCTTCTGGATTTTTTTCCCAGTTCCCCTTCTCTTGATCCCCTTATGAGTTTCAGCGATCCAGACTGGCCATAACAGTCTGGGTGGTGACATACTATCACTGAACTCACAGCTTGTTTGTCTTTAGATTTGAATATTTTCTAGTCAGCTTAAGTTCTCATTTCCCAGAATTGATTTGGTCATCTTACTACGTATTTTAACCTTTAACTGTGGAATTTATTGTAACCTCATTTCTTCAGGTGAACATTGTCATTAGAAGGTGCGAATGGTTTGCTTTCTACTTCTTGTTTCACTTGGTTTTTAATTAATATATTGAATGTTGGTAGTCAAATGCTGCTTCTAATCATGGAGCTTTTGTTATGATGAGCAGTTAGCAGTAAGTTGTAAACAGCAGGGTTTTTCTATTTTCAGACTTTTTTTCATATTCCTCCCTCCTTACTATAAGGTCAAATGTCCTGTGAAAATTTTGGTATTAATTCAAGCTTAAATGAATATGCTGTATTTGTGAGTCAGTGTAGGACTGCTTTTATTCAGTCAACCCATGTGTAGTTATTAAATTTTCCTTATTCTTCTTCATAGCTGTAATTCTTAACACTGTGAATTTTAAAGAGAAGTGGTAGACAACAAGCATTTTGGAAACTAGGAATTACATTTATTTCTATGTTTTTTGGATCTTTGCAGAAGATGTGTATACATCTGTACGGGAGCTGTTGATCACGGCCTGAACCTCTGATTGACCACCTGAGGTGAGCACTGAGTCAGCCCTGGGAGCACAGGTGAAGGCAATTCAGCTGTGCTACCGGAAAGGGTGGAGCCTGGCTGCACCTCTCCTAGAGCCCATTTAAGGGCTGACTGCCACTGGCCAGGATCTCTTTCTGGAGATCACTCCTTGTGGAGTTTGTGTGCCTGTGATACTGGTGAGCATTTTTATTTATTTTGATTATCTTTCTATTGTGGTAATCTTATTAAGCCTAACCTTTGTTCACCTCTTGGTTGTGCAATGTCTGGCATAGATTTTAATGTCAGTGTTTTTTGTTGTAGCTTTTATTTCCTACTTTTTTGTTCTGGTTGTTTATATTGAAGTTTAACACAACTTCATTCTTCTGTTTATTTTAAGGTCTACCTTGTCTGTAAGTATAAATGTTATAATCAGTCTTCAAGGTGGAGCACTAGTATTGTATCATAGAAAAAATCAGGTGCTTTCTGCTTTTAAATTTGTGGCATTATACCTGGGAGAGCAATTAGTTTGGGATGGGTTTCTGATTTTCTCCAGAGTCCCAAATGCACCCTATATGTTCAGCTACAAATCAAGGTCTTTTTAACAAAGGGAGTGTTTCTCAATGAGGGAGAGGTTGAAGACAATTTATTTGCATTATAGCATTTGCCACATTAAGACCTCAGATTAAGGAAAATAGGCATTAAGAAAGCAACGGAATCCTGTCATATACTTAAAATCTATCTCATTGTTTTCAGTCTGTAATCAAGACCTTTTAAAAATCAGAAATGTCCACTTAACAATATCTTAGTGGCTAATATGCTCATTTATGAGCTTCTGACCGCCATTTTAGATTTCTTAAATAGTGAGATGTAAATATGGAGTAAATAAATGAAGCCTTTGCCCAGCCCATTTATTTAAACTCTATGCTTAATAATTTCTGATTAGTAGAGAATATTGTTTAAATACAGTAGCAGTTACGTTTTTGAACACAATAAAACAGTATTTTTAGTTGTAAAATCAAATTTTGCTATTGCAGTAAAGATCCCATTGTTGGAACTACTTCAGTTAATGTATTACGGAGAAGTCTTTAGTGGATGATGTAAATCAATTCAGTGAAGGGTTAACTGAAAACTGATATAAGTTTTATTTTCTTATAAATCAAGAGGTTGATAAAATGTACGCTTACTGTTGATCATTAGAATACAAAACTATCTGTTGAAATCAGTTAACATGCATATCTGATGACTGATTGTATAAATATGAAAGTCAAATAATTGTAATCGTTAACCATGGCTTCAGGTCATATGAGTTGTCAGCTCAAAAAAAAAAAATAGAGGAGAAAAAGGTTGATTTGCATATATTTAATGTGGCATGCTATACATGTGGGAATTTAAGATAAACCTTTCCTAGTAATCTGCTTGTTTTTATCTAAAAATCAGCTAGGAAATGTGGATCATAACAGCCAAATGAGCTATGTGTTGTACTGATAGCAGTTGATTCACTGGTTTGGGATTTAACATTTTCCTGTGGGTTTTAACAAGTTAAAATCGTTATTTTACTAAGAGTTAGTAGAAGCTAAAAGAAAAATCAGAAAGGTAATAGAGATACAGAAAGATTTTTAATAACATACTGTACCGAGTCACAAAGCTATCTTCTTGTGTGAAGTTGTCCAAATAGATAAATTGAATTTAATTGGTCAGTTTTGATAACTGGAAAGAAGGGAATATGGCAGAGGAGTGAAGCTTCTGGCCTAGAAATTTTATGCTTTACTTTGTAAACATGATATTCCATTGAAGTCTATTTTATTTTTTTTCCATGAATAATGCAGAGTACCCCATGTAACTTTGAACTGTTCAAGAAATCCTTGAAATATGAGTCAGAACATAATGGTCAGTACCTTACTGTACCTATAACTTTGTTAGAGTGCATCTGCCTGGTATTTGTACCCAAGTGTCTATTCCTGAATGTCAGTAAATAATCTCACGTCCTAAATTTTAAAATTACCTAGTAAGCGCTTTCCAAATCTTGCTTTGTTACCATGTATTTCCTAAATTCCCAAAGGGAAGAATCAGCAGCGTCTGATATCTGTTCATCTGATTCACACTTCCAAACAAAGACGCTTTCTGTTGGTGGTGATGCTAAAAGGTGGAGGATAGCAGAAGATTTTGTTGCTCCACGCTTTTTCCTGTGAGCTTTATTTATAATGTTGCCATTATTAGTATTTGAAATTTGTTCTTGGGTATGCAGTACAACTCACTTCCTTGTGTTAATACCCAAATCACCTTCATTACCAGCTGCATGGCCTCCCTCTTATAGTAGTCAGTTTCTCAGTCTGGGTAAGGCTCAGAACTTACACAACTATCTTCTCAAGTAGTGAAATCTCAGTGCTGTAACATCCACCTGTATGGTGCTGCACTTTGCTGTAGTCTTCCTCTGAGCAGTGTTTTGCTGAGTAAAGGCACTTGTTATATGTGAAGGTTGAGGAGAAGGAAGCCTGCTAGCCAAACAGAGAGAGGAATTCATTTTCTATCATTACATCTTCCATAGGTTGGAATTTATATTTGACTCCAAGAGAGGAGATGTAGCTGTATCTCAAGTTGTGGGTTGTTTTACCTGCTGTCTAAGCTGTCCTATCGTCAAGTGACTTAAATGTCTATTCAAACAGAAAACAGTGACCCTATAACACAGACAAAAATAGTTATGTTAGGAGGTCAGTCCTGGTCAACCACACACATTGAAAGCCCAAACTAAACATGAAACTAATTGAAAACTGAGCGAATCTTTTAAAGGAAAAAAAAAAGTGCTTTAAGACATTGGTGACTGTGAGAGCAATTTTAGCTCTACTGTAAACCTCTAGCGAAAAATCACTTTGCTACCAGAAGCTGCCAAGTTGCAAATGCACGAAGACGATGTGTGATTTGGTGGTACTTCCTTCAGAAGTGTGATGCTGGAATAATCTCAGGTTGCCACTGAGCCATTGTATGTCCCAGTAATCTTGTGACTGTTTTTTTTTATGTGTGGAGGAATAAACTACTTCTACAACAATCCATTATTTAAAAAAAAAAAAAAAAAGGATTTGAGGTTTGTTAGGTGTGTGTTGAAAGAGGATGGTTTTGCCAAGTGTGGAGTGGGAATGAATTCTTGAACAGAAATCTGAGGACTGAAAGATTTTTCCCGCTTTTGAGAAAAGCATACTGTGAGGAAAAAAGTGTCGTGGATTGCTTAAAATACAGAAGTTTTTTGTACTCTTGTGTTTTGGGGCTAGCAATATTATTAACTCAAAGGGGAGGTATGCTTTTTTGTGATGACTATATTTAGCCAGGAGGAATAGTCCTTTTTAAAGCAAATTGAAACGAGTGTATGAGAGCGTGAAATTATCAGCAGCACTGGTGCACATTTACATTACTTCTACATACTCCTTTGAATGACCACACAACAGAACAAGTACTTCATTTCCACTGTGTTGATTTTTCTTGACAAAACATGGCAGTCTATCCAAAGGAGAGTGTTTAGCCAAGATAAATATAAAATTTATGATTAAGCAAAGTGTTTCCTTATTATAATCCCTAAAGAGAATTTGAGACTTGTTAAGTATAATGTGCCCAGGTAATTTTAAGAGTAAATTATCCTTTCTGCTTTTAAATGCTGAAGTACAGCAACAGTGCCAACCATTAGAGATTTTATCAGCAGAAACAGTGCTGCTTATGTTTTGTTTTGAACCACCTAGTGAGAAACCATGTAAGTGAAGGATGCTCTGAAAGTAGTGCCTCCTGCTTTATTATGTTTGCTCACTATGTCAGAGGTCAGCATTGCTGACTTGACAGTAGAAGTTGAACCTCCCACTGATATTGTGTCACATGTTATTGCCATGTCACAAATGGCAGCAGAGGGGCATTCTGACAAGGATGGTGTCTGACATGGAGGTGCGTATGAAAAAAATGGGTAGAATTGAGTTCCTCCAAGCTGAAAAAATGGCATCCATTGACATTCATCGATGCTGGATGTTTTTATGGATGTGATCAGAATGAGGCAGTGCTTGGTGCATTTCAGCATTGGAACTGTGACAGCAGCTCACCCCCCATTGGTACTGATTTCTACAAGCACGACAAAGGTTTTTGTTCATGTCTGGTGAAAATGCATAGCTAACAGTTGTGACTATATTGCAAAGTAGTGTTTTGTAGCCAAGAATATACTTTAGCAAATAGTATTATTGTGTTCTTTGTTGTAGTTTCTGTGGAAATTGATAGAGGGCATTACTTTTGGAGCAGTGTATGTATATACTACATATATTGTTCAGCAACCTCAGACTTTATGTATTCATTCAATTTAATAGTCTTAGACTCTGGACAAGCCTCCATGTCAGTGGCATAACTTATAAAACTGCCTCACTTTCCTGTAATGTGTATTATGGAAGGAAACAAATAAACATTTTTTGACAGAATGGATAAAATTGATAAATATTGATAATGTGATTACATTTCTGGCACATTTCTTCAAGTGTTCTATTTACAGAATACCACTTTTAAAGAAATTGTGGTGATTGTCAATAGTATTCGTTACAATAAATGGAAAATGAAAGCTGATTCAAGAGATGAGTGGATTTTGACCTTTGTGGTATGAATGTTGGCTTTGGAGTGCAGAGTTCTAATTAAATTATGAATGTAGTGGAAATGGTCTCACTGTATTCTTTCAAGGACTCTGAACTACCAAAATCAAGGATAACGTTAGATGTCAGCCAAGTATTTTGTCCTTCTCATGGTTTGTCTTTACATCTGAATTGGTGCCAGTTTGCACAGATTGTGTGTCAGCTTAAATACAAGAAACGGGCCTCAGTCTGCTTGAACTCGTTCCACCAAAGACTTCTAAAAACTTTTGGTAGTCTGCAAACTGTAATGGTTGTTTCACATTAAGATGCTTTGTAGAATTATAAAACAGCTTTCCTTGTGCTTTCAAATAAAATGTTGTCATCCGCTAATGAATGAGATACCATCTGTAATAATTAAGGTTATTCTACTTGTTTTCCCCCTGCAGCAAAACTTCTGAAGGTTTGCAGAAGATAGTAAGAGAACCACCAAGAAGGCTATTGCCATATTGTAAGTACTGCACCCAGAAAAACAAATAAGCAAACTTGAATTAAGAATGTTGTGAAGAGATTTTTGCTTTTGGGTGGGGGGGAAATGAGCTGCGTAAAGGGACTACATGTAAAATACAGAGCAGGATATATTGTAGCAATCATGTTAATAATTTACAAGGAAAAAACTGCACTCTTGTAAAATCTAAAATTGTATCCTTGTGCAGTGTAATCAGGAATTTACCAATAGCAATGAAAACTATTTCTGTATCCACCAAAGATTGATCTAGTTTATATACATTTGTTTATTTAAAACTATCAGAATTTAGAAAATCATTGTAGTTTTGTAGGTTTGTCATTTGTTTTAGTGACTTATTGTTTAGGTTATTTTGCAGAATTATTTATTTGCTGATTTATTTATGTATTTCATTATTTATTTATTTGATTATTTAGTAAATTATTTATCTGATGAATTATTAATACATCTTCATGACATGCTTTAAATTATTTATAACTTAATTTTGAGTTTATTGCTTTTCGACGCTGCATTGTTACTGACTAGTTTTGATTTTTTTTTTCTTGGTTCTTGAAAATTAAAGTACTAGCTCTAAGGCAAAAGTATATTCTTTGCAGAATCTGTAGATGGTTTTCAATGAAGCAATTTACCGTGTAGATACTAATTTTATTTAGTGTAATATTGCTTAATATCACCTTTTTTTACTTACTTAGCTTTTGCTCAGATTATTTTGTTATTGTCTCAAGATCAAATAAGTGACCTTTAAGGAGTAAAGATAAACATTGACTTAAAATATGTAGAAACAGCCATTCTACTTCCCATTATTAAGTACTGTTTAATTATTCTTAAAGTTCACTTGACATATTTTTGTCCAAATAAAATGGATGGTTTTAAAATGAGCCTCTTGATATTCAAAGTAAAACATTTAACTTGTAATAAGAAAACAATACAATCACAATAATAACTCATATGGAGATGTTCTTACTGGCCAGGTTTTAAATATGTGAAGAGAAATGGATGGTAATTTTTACACACGTACCGAACAAAATATTTGTCTGGGAGAGAAAATGGGTAGTAGAGGTTTGTTGTTTGTTTTTTGTTTGCTTGTTTTTTGACTCATAGTGTTATTAGCACACATAGGAATTTATAAGCTCTGAAAATGTAGGCTCTGTGTGGTGTTGTGAGCACTTAACCTGTCAGCGGTTTACATACAAAGAGCAATTCATAGTGCACAAATTTAGTTGTGAAGCTGGTTTTGCTTTGCTTTCTTTTACCAAGCAGAAATGCTTGAAATCTCTTCGTTTTCTCTGAAGAGGCCTGAGTAAATGCATGAAACCAGAAAAAGGGCCCAATTTCAGGCTGCATATGAGCATCAGCTCTGTAGTCTAAAATGGGTGCCTCAGATCAGAATTGGGCTCAAAGATTGTTACCTGATATGATTTCCCTCAGGAACTGTGAGACACTTACCTGGAGTTACCTGCTCAGTTCCCAGTGATTAACTCTTCTGGCAGGCTGGAGCTAACTTGTAGGAAAGCACAGTGACTGACAGCTCTGCTCATAGAGCTGGGAGAGCTGCAATGAATTGGGCAATACAGTGGTTCTTGTGGAAAAGAGCCGTGTGCACAACATGGCCTTTATTCTGTTTGGTGCTTCAAATGAATTACTAGGTACTTTAAAGTTTTAACACAGCTTGGGAAGGCTGCATTGTACATTTCAAGTTTCAATGCTGTTGAAATACAGTAGAAATGGCCTCTGTAGACAGGTTTCACTATAGAACTTAAATTATGCATGTGTATATCCAAATTCCTTATTTTGAAATATTGAATGTATGAATATTTAATTTGTATCTTGCTTTAGTATCTTCATATGCTTGCCTTAAAGGAAGCTGTTTCCTTTGATTTATGTATGTGGATAAAAATGTGTGTACAGTATGTATCAATGGCTTTTCTCTCTACAGTGTTAGATGAACAGCTTTAGATAATGATAGCTAGTGATTTTTATTCTGCAGCTTGGTACCATTTTATAGAACATAAATTTGTTGTATTTGTTCTATTAATCTTACTGGAGTTTCAAATTCATTTGCTTTCCAGAAATATTTTTGTAATTGCGTATGTTAGGAAAAGTCAAGTATAGAGATCTTAGCAATGCAGTATTTTTGGTTTGTACACAGTAACAAAGCCCTGACTATCCTCATTCTTAGAGGCAGAGTTCCAATGTGATTTTTTTTTTCTTTATATGAACATTTTGAATGAAGTTGAGGACTCCAAGGGAGTTCCTGAACGAATACCGGTTTGTAACATGCTGTATGAAATTTTGTGCAGTCACTCTTATTTCCTTGTGTAAATGAAGTCTTATTGTACCACAAGACCCATTATCAGCAATTACAAAGGTAAGTGCTGTCAGTCTGCATTCTGCCATCGTTTTCTCTGAGTATGAAACATTTCCTGCAATACATGCTACTACTGTTATAGGGTAATATAACGCAGCTTCTGGGTTGGCACTGAAAGTAGCTACTTTATAATGATGACAAGTGAAAGTACAGCCAAAGGTGACATTAAACAGGAGATTTCTTTCACACTTCACCCATCTTCTGGTGTGGTATGAAAATACCATTTTTTTCCCCTACACTACAGTATTTTTAAAAAGTTACCTTGAAATATTTTTTTGTGCCTTGAATATTACTTTTGTTCATGTTTTAAGGCATAGACTTTGGGGTTCTATACTGGCTTTAGTGCTTTATATGTGTTTAATATTATTTTAAATTGTGGATTCAGTTAAGCAATGTGAGTAGTATTTCAGCCTATGTTTTCTGTTTTGGAAATTTGCTTAGAGGCACAGCTTTAAGTTTTTCAAAGAGAAGAATTCATGTGTAGAGTGATATTTATATGATGCTGTAGGCCTAGGTAGGGCTTTATTTTTCCTTATACATTTTTAAGAAGAAAAGTAGGGATTTTTGTCTGAAAAATTCAGATCTATTCAGAAAAAGAAGTGTGTGCCTATTCATGTTGACAGTTTCTTCTGTTTTGAAGATATCCTGCAAGTAATGCAAAAGGGTAATTTAGGCTCTGTGCTCAGTCACTTCCTTGTCTTAGACTGAAATGGCCAACTGGGATGCTAAAAAAAAAAAAGGTGTCATTTTTAAAATCTGACTAGTCATGTGTTAGATCAAGAAAATGAAGCTAAATTGTTTCACAGAGGTTGCTGAACATCTAGAAAATGGTTAGGAAGCCTAAATTTGGTGTGTTATTGATAGGTGTATTTCTGTTCTAATCTAACTCCATAGAAATTGTAGCAGCCATATTAAGCTCTTCTTCAATTTATTCTATACAGATAAAAGAATTTACATCTCATGAGTCATATATTTCCTGTTGTATCTTTAATACATCCATTTTTAGTATTTTTCTTGCTTCTCTCCTCTATTGGTATGCTTAGAGGGACTGTGTGTAGGAGCTTATTTCACCCGTGAGGCAAGAAGGAGTTCAAATCAATAGCAGTGTGTTGTTGACGTTAAATGATGTTTTTTTCTTGCCACAATAAGACTTGATTTTGTCATCCTAATGATGCTAGCATACTTCACAGAATAGGGATCAACACTCTCACATTCTTACAAGTAATAAAAAGTCTTTTGGAGGAAATACTGGAGTGATACATTTGGTTACAAATACCAGGGTATCTTAGCTTTGTAAAACATGTTCATATGCTGTTTCACTTTGCACAAGAACTGCTTTACAATTCATTCTGGAAGTCTGCAGTGAAGGATGTAGGATTGATGAAAGTTGACAGTGATGAAAATCCGATGTTTTAAAAAAGAGATAACACAAACTATTTGAAATATAAGTTCAGATAAAATGTGGATCATAGTAAGATGTTAGTTGTTTGTTTGTGTTTTTTTTTTTTTAAAAAAAGCAACAATCTAGTAGAAATTCTATGTTTTCCAGAAAAAGTCTTCATTGTAACACTTAGAAAAAGAATGTCTGAAAGAGCATAAGATATAGCCAGGAAGAAAATGTCACTGTAGAGTCCAGTATTGCCTTCTATATCATAGCCAAAAAGAATCTGCAAAACGATGTAAATTTGAGAGGAAATAGTGTAACTGTAGGAAGCAATAGCGTGATAAGAACTTATGGATATAATATTGGTTGCAGTCATATTTTTTTTTTGAGAAGCGCAAGCTCTTTTGTGTTGGACATCTGTGAGCTATAGCGGAGATGAATCATTCTATTATATTATTAAAATATCCTGCTCTTTACATATTTCTACATTCTTATAAATATCTTTGGCTATATGTGGTAGATGTGTTTTGGTTTTCTTTTTTCATCTGAAAGAGCATTAGTGCAGTTGCTTGGTTCAACATTCATATATCATATAGTAAATAATGGATTTTAGCTTTACCGTTGAACACCATCAGCCTGTTTTGTGAAAGATTTTGAGTAGTAAGCAGCTTTATTACTATCTACGCACATATATATTTTCTATTTGCATTTTTTCCATCTTTTAAGCAAAACATGGGCTCTCAGTTTTCATAATGTAAATTGCATTGTGATATTTTGGGGTTTTACATTATCTCCCCTTCTACTAATCTCTTTTTTTTTCCTCTGTTTTTCAAAAGACCACCTGACATTAGGTCACTGTGGTACCTGGTGGTTTCTCTGGAGACACCTATTATTCTGCCACCAGTAAGAAAAAACAAAACAAACAAAAAAAAAAAAACCACCTCATAATAATTACAGTAGCTGTTTATTTTTCAGTAAAGCTAGTAAAAATTGTATAAGCAATTAAAGCAACTTTATGTGCGTTTTTCAAATACATGTTAACTGCAGGAAATGGATAGCATCCAAACCTTAAAATGACAGGAGAGTTTATCCACCTCAACTCAACTGCAGAAATTTTTGATGATTATCTTCTTGATTGATATATGTTTTAATGTATTAGATAAAGCCTATGTTAGGAGCACATTTTTAAGCTCATTTATACTAGCAATACATTTCTACTTCGGATCCAGCTTACTAGCAAATAGTAGTCAGAGTAGCTTATTCTTGTTGGTGTATTTCCTACTACTTCTTTCTGCCCTACTGCTGAAAGTAAGATACAAATCAGTTTTGCTAAAATAACTTCCCCTTATTTGTATAAAGTTAGTGCATACATGAAACACCACCCGGCATCTTCTATTCTGTCATGTGTAGGTAAAGATGTCTACTAGAAAGAGCCTCTAACATCTTGTCAGAAATACAGTGAAAGAAGCAAGAGGTTCGGTGAAGAAGGCTGTGACTTTTCTCTCCTGAAACATGTTTTTCCTTTCAGCTGAAATTCTGATCTTGTAAACATTTGAGTGTAACTTCCGACAAGTTGATAGTGACACTGAAGTTGATAAATATGACTTCTAACAGCACTTATATTTAGTAAACACCAATTTTAGACTATTTTCTTTATCCCAGGCTCTCACATTTGACATACAGTTAGAGTTAGATTTAATGTTCTTCACTTTTTCCAGTGGTTATGGAAAAAACAAATATCAGAGAGGTGTTTTGCTTGTTTTTCTTCTTCCCTATTTTTCAGTTGACTAGAGTTTTTGAAGAACTTGGACCTCTGAGATTCTTCCATTTTATCGTGTTCATATAAATTCTAATATTTTGTTAACAAATCATGAGCTTTTTAAATTAATACAGTAAAACTTAATTTTTGTAACATAAGCCTTACCACAGATTTTATATGATTTGTGGTTTCAGGTAAACACCTAATTCTTTTGGAACTGCAATATCTATTGGCTGAAGTTGGTGTGTATGGGTAATCTAGAAATTTTATGGATAAGTTTTTCATTGAAGTTTTTCATTGAAGTTTTTCCTCATGTGCAGCCAACAAATAAAATTGTTGGAATTATTCTATGAGATAAATTTAATTTTTTCTGTTTCTATGCAGAATTGATTTTTGGTTTTATGCTCCTCCCCATGGTATGTTTAAGCTATGTATTTTTTAATGTGTTCAAAATATAAAGCCCGTTGAAATATGTTGAAATATCTGAATCTACAATTTATGAAGTGTTGCATTTAGACATTTCATATTTGTTTTGCTTTGCTGTGCCTACTTACTGTTATTGAAAACCTGCAAAATCTAGGATGGAAAGTGAAAGCAATAAAAGGACCAAATGAGAAGTAGATTTTGGTAATAACTTGGAAGAACAGATTTTATTTTTCAGAAATCAATAAAAATCTATAGTACTACCCTTAAGACTCTTTCATAGAGACTCGTGTTGTATGCATGTGCATTCAATTAATTCTTAGAACAGTTAGTAAAACTAAATGAAAAATGCACGTTGTGGATTTTCAGTGAACCATATTTGAATAAGTAGCTAATCTATTGAGTAGAGTTGTCCATGCATTCTAAAGACATCTTTTTTCTGTGCTCAGACAAATCAAGATAGTAATCACTTATAATTTCTTGCCTTCATGAAAAGGAGTGATGAATAATATGCTTGGAAGGAACGCATGAGTCATGAAATGGGGAGCTGGGCAATCATGGAAAAATTCACTTTAAAAACTCTTTTCTGCTTATCAGGACTTGTAATGTGAATTCAGTTTTATGTAATGTAATCTAAGATTATTATGGTTGAGACTGTGGTAATAGCCTTGGGTGGATGAACAACTCAAAGCCCGTTCCAGTATTAGTTGGTGGGTTATAATGAGGAGTCAGCTAAAAGTGATTTTGGATGTAGTGATGATCAGAGGACGCTTTCTCCACTGACCCCATATGAATGTAGAAATAAAATGTCTCAAAATATACTTCAGTTAATACGGAGTGAATCTAGACCCTATGGTCCCATCAGTATGTGCACTAATATAAAATAGCTTTTAAGATCCATTAAATTATTGATAACTTGGTAGAGCACTTCAGAAGTTCTTACTTGATATTTAAGTCTGTGCAGCCAGTCAGCACTTGCAGCTTTTCTTGGTTGTACAACTGCATGTAAAAGAGAACTAAATAAATGAATCAATTTGTCATAGCTTCACCCACAAAAAATTCAATCTGATTTGTAACTTTTCTCACATATTAAAGCCATCAGGCACATTTTTCAAAAATTGCATGATGGAATCAGTTACTGACTCTGTGTCCTGGGCAAGACTTGCACAAGCAGCTGTTTTTCTTCCTGCAGTGACCTGGGTTGGGCAGCCTAGCATCTGCCTCTGTTTTCTTTTCAGTGACCCAAGCCAGATTTCTTCAAAGCCTATCACTGATACTTTCCCTGCAGCCACTCATACTAATTTCCTTTACATGCTGCAGTTGGATTTGAAATATCTATTCCCTTTTTCTAGTCTGAGTCACTCTTTCTGTAAATTTAAATAGGTGATTTTTAAAATTCCTAGGTTTAGCATAGGATTGCTTTAGTTTTCTTACTTTAAAGCATGTCAGCTCTATTGGGGGGGGAAAAGCAAACTAAATTTACTTTCCAAAGAAAAAATCAGTGTTGTCTTTGTTTTTTACGAAGAACCCTTATCTTGAACTGAGATAGTTGCATTCTTTAATGTGTGGGAATAGAGGTGAAGGTGTTGTTGGGGACTGGGGGTGTGGCAGGATTCAGAAGTTTGCAGAAATAGAATGGGAGATATTTTGCTCTGTGAATTGTATGGAAAATTATGTAGCATTTAATGAGAATAGCACTCTAATAATGATATAAACCCTAATCAATATGATTAAGCTGTTCTGTAGAAGGCATTGTTGGAGAATAGCTAAATGCAAAATGATAAAGAGTGAGTTTGTTACTTTGGAGGCATATATCTTAGCTTTCATAATCATTGCCTATGGAAATAATAGAAAACTTTTTAGTAAAAACAAAGTGATGTGGTTTTTGTTGTTTTTGGTTTTTTTTTTCCTCCATAAGACATTTAGATATTAAAGTGAGCCAAAGGTTCTTGCTTCTTTTAACTTTTTTTATAGCGACTATATTTTATGAGAGATTGTGCATCCTACTTTCACTCTACAATCTAATTTCAAAAAATTTCTTTGAAAACTCTAGAAGTATTTACCTGGGCAAATGAATAAAGAAAAAAAAAATATTGTGGCCACTATTGAGGGCCTAGAATTTGCTTCAGTAGATGAAAATGTGGAGAATATAGCATGAAGTTTTCCCTGATATAAACTGAAGCATACTACGAGTGATTGGTGAGGAGATCACTTCAGAAACTGAAGAGGGTAGCCTTGCCCTGTTCTTACCAGTTTTATGCAGACTGCTACTTGTGCAACCACTGAGTCATCTTTTGCTGTATTAGTTTTAATCTTTATTAATTTCCTTATCTGATTACATTACCACTACTGTTGTTTCAAGAAAAGAGTGAGAAAAAGACAGCTGAAGAGGATAGGAGGCAGTCATACGCCAATATTCTAAACCATTTCTATGCCACTGACTAGCTGTGGTG
This sequence comes from Perdix hodgsoniae, assembly GCA_035772895.1. NCBI lineage: Eukaryota > Metazoa > Chordata > Aves > Galliformes > Phasianidae > Perdix > Perdix hodgsoniae. Next base: position 29,438,988 of record JAPSGF010000005.1, on the reverse strand, counting down.
TTAAAAGACACTGCTACGAGGTATGTAAAAATGCTCAGGGTTATAATTGCTTGCTGTCTCTGAAGTTTCTGTCACTGCATTTCTACACTGTGTATAAATTACAATGTTTGATTTCTTCAGACTCTAATAGAATTATTTCTACTATCTTTACTTTGTGAAATGCAACATCATTTTAAAAACAGCTTTCTTAGACAACAGAAAAACTAGTGTAGAAAAAAATCTGTATCATCTAAAAGGAATGAGCCATTTGGCTCAATATGATAGGAGTTTTCTTAAGTAACTTCTCTGTGACACAATCTCTGCAGTGCTCCAACAGTTGTCTGAGGTAAAAACTGTTGTAGAACTTATAAGGTTTAGTTGATATCCTATGTACAGAAGTTCAAATTACCTTATTTTTTTTATGTAAATGTCTCCATTAATGCATTTGTCTTATAAGCCTTCCGTTCTTAACACTTACCAAAACTTTTTCATAGGAAGGAATTCTTCCCACTTCTTAAGCACTTCTGTTAACATGAATGAATGTACAAGTCCATTATGATCAAAATGTCATGCTTTAAGTAAATCCAAGATACATTGTCATGTGTGTATGTATGTTTTTTGAATATTTTTGGGGAGTGATTTTATTATGATCATGCTATCAAGCATAGTGTTCACTTTATGCTTTCAGGTTCAAAAAAAAAAGCAGCTCCCAACCCATGGGGGGTTGGAAAAAAGAAAAGCCACAACCAAAACCATGCCACCAATCCAAAACCAAGATGACAGCCTATAGACTATTTTTGTGTAACTCCAGAGATGTATAAATATCTTCTGGATGCAATTAACTTGAGGAAAAAACTTCATGGCTTCTAATAAATCAAATTACTGAATCGCAGAGTAGCTGAGGTCAGTAGGCACCTCTGGAGATCATGTAGTCCAACCTCTCAGCTCAAAGCAGGAGCAGCTATAGTGGATAGTTCAACATCATCTAACTGAATTTTGAATATCTAAGAAAGGAGACAGTGTGGGCAACCTGTTCCAGTTGTTTAATTATCCTCATTGTAAAATAAGTTTTTCGTGCTAATACAAAAAAAATCCTGTTTTAGTGTACCAATTATAACTTGTGTGTTCATTTGAGAACCTGGAGGAGAATCAGGTTCTATCTTTATCCCTTCCTGTTTGAAATTTCAATCCTTGCCTCTCTTGTACTGGGGAGCACAGAATTGTGCAGTACCCCAGAAGCAAATCATCAGTGTGACATAAAAGGCACTAGTCATATCCCACAGCTTTTAAATAGTGCTGTTTCTGATGAAGGCCAGGTTGCTGTTGACCTTCTTTGCTGCAGGGGATGGTTTGGCTTGAAAGAGGCCCTTAATATCATCTCGTTCCAACCTGTGGCAGGTGTCCACCAGGATGCCCATATTCTTTTCTGCAGAGCTGCTTTCCAGCCACTTGGCTACGAGCCTGTGCTGGTGCATGGGGTTGTTCTTACTCAGGGGCATAACTTTGCATTTACCTTTGAACTTCATGAAATCCCTATTGGCTTGCTTCTGCAGCCTGTCAAGGTCCTCTTGAATAGCAACACAAGCATCTTCTGTATCAACACTTCCTCTTTTTTGTATGATCTCTGCAAACTTACTGAGACTGGATTGTCATCCAAGTCGTAAATGAAGCTTTTATACTGTGTTGGTTGTTCTACTAACCCTTGGAGCACTCTGCTGGTGACACCCGGACTTCATGCCGCCAATTACAACCTTCTGTTGTAACCCAACAGTTCAGCAAGCTGTTTAGCCTGTACTTAATCAGTGTTAAAAGCTTTACTTGAAGTAAACAACATACAGTGCTCTCCCATTGTCCCCCAAACCTGGTCATTTTGCTGTTGGTAGAGGAATATGAGTTTAGACGTGACTTACTTTCTTAAGTCCATGCTTACACGGTAAGCATGATCACTAACATAAGGGGTTGTTTCAGTGGGAAACATTGTTAAACATAAGATGAAACTGTTCCTTTTCAAAAGGAAGAAGAGGTACAAAACATGGAATGGTTAGAAAAACAGTTTTCTAGTATTAGGAATTAGTAACTGTCCCCATAATGTAGAAGGGATTTGCAGTAGAAGTTTTGTTTCAACCCGAGTATTTTATATGAAATGAGATTAGCAGATATTTTGCTAAAAAGCTTAGAAAATAGCAACTAAATATTTTTCATTTCTTCATGCATTATTAACAGTGCTTCTGTGAAAACATGATCATCCTCAGTATATCTTTTTGACAAGCTATTCCACAAATTTCTACTAACAGATGATTAAATGTATGGAAGAAAGAATAGAGGAGAAAGGGATAACATGAAAGAATTGCTAAAAATTCTCTGATGCGAGATTTCACTTGTCACTGATTATTTTCTGATACTAAGTGTGGGAATCAAATGTTGTTTCTGCATTTAGAACAAAATATGAATACATAAGTGAAGAAATTTGTAGTTATTAGGTAAAAATCATAGTTATAAAGACTGCAGCTCCTGTCTGTCCAGCTATCTGAAATAAAACTATTTTTGGTGCTGGACAAATAGGACCTGAGTGATAAAAGATCCAAAGAGGATAAGTTAAAATAACAATATACTTGTATAAACTAGCAACAATGTATGTTTTAATGTTTTGTTGTATACACTGTAAAAATATACGAGTCGTGACCTAAGGATGTGCCTAAGGATATCGGGAAGGACTGGAATCATCCCCCCCGGGCTCTTTGTTTAACAAAGGTCTCTGGAACAGAATGGCCGAAGCTTTGAAGGAAATCAACATATCAATACGATAAGAGTACCCAGACATCTTGGAAACAGAAACAGCAGGGTGGCAACTGACTGGCACAAGATAGCACGTGAATCAACAAATCTCAGAATGCAATTAACAAATGCAAAACCTCGGGTAAAATTGTAACCTGGAATACCCAACCAAAGGGGAAACAGGAGGGGACAATGTATGGGAGACAAGGTATAAAAGCTGTAACATCGTGTCCTTAGGTGCGCTTCTGCCATCGGGGCGCCCGCCATTGCAATCGCGAATAAAAACTGCTTTTTATCAGAGATACCGTCCTGACCAAAAATTATTGAGGATATTTCCAACACTAAGTCTTTCTCAGTCTTCTGTCAACAATTTTACTTTTTAAATATATTGTTGATATTAGAACTACAACTGAAGTTTTGTGATTTTTTTTTTTTTTAGGAATTTAGAGTTGTTAGAGCATGCTCGAGTCTTCGTGTTTGGTAGAAAGTGGAACTTCAGAAGGTGAAGAGAACAGTGCTGTGGAGATGCAAAGCTTTCCTGAGTTGTTCTCAAGTAGATAGTATGCCCATGATTTTAATAACTTAAGAACAACAGAAACACAACAAAAGTTCATTCTGTTCAGAGAGTGCTTCTTCTTTCTCTGTGGTTGTGGCTACTAACTTGTTAGCTGAAATGTTTAGAAGTTGGGTCGTTTTCTCTCACTTAGTCTTTTGTTATGCTGATTACAAGAGTAGCTTGCTCCGTGAGTCTAAGCATTTCCTTACACAAAGTGTGATTTTTCACTGAACAGTTATGTGTTTTATTTGTTGTATACGAAAGCTTTTCTGGAAGGTAATGTCTTCCTATTCTATAATGTTGGCCCACAGTATCAGAGGTGGATGTTGGTGATTTAGCAGTAGAAGCTGAGCCTTCCCAAAAATATTCCATTGCAACTCCTCCAATGCAATTTTTGGTGACCAGCTATCACTCTAAAGCAATTTTGCAAGAGTGTGAACAAACTTGGGAAATTAAGTCAGGGCACATAATTGTTTGTTTTTAAACCTAGAAAGAAACCTGTACAGCAGTAAATCTTTATACACGAGCATTCAAGAGTCATTGTAAGGAAAATGTTGTCTATTTTTTGTCTGAGTGAAGAAGTCAATGTATTCATTCAAAAAACATTCTATAGTAAGTTGACTTCAAAAGGTAAATGACAATTATATACAGCTTTTTGGATCCTTTTATTTATGGGAACTATATCCAAAGTGTACGAGCAACAAGGCAGAATACTTCGTAATTTTATTCATTTGTATGCAGTAAGTATTTCTTTATGAATCTAAGTAACTGACACTAAGGCCAAATGATTTTGGCTCAGTAATTGCAGATATCAGTGTATTTTTATCTTTGATAGCCTTCTTGAGATATGCTCCTTCTGTCTGAGTTCTAAGTTCTGTGAATTCTTTCTTGGCCCAACTGCTGGGGAATGCGTAAAAACCTTCCTTATGATTTTTGTTTATCCAGCTTGTGTTTTATTTACATAATGGCATTGTCTTCTGAAAAATTTTGGGAGATTGAGTTCATCTCATGCTTTCTTGGTTGCAGCAGATGATCTGTCTGTTAACTGAAGAAAGGATGTACTCTGCTGTACAGTAGAAATGGAATACAGGTACTTGCAGTCTTACTAAAAAGAATTGATATTTAAGAAAAATGTACAATAATTGTTTTCAAACAGATAATCTTCGGTTTCCTTCATTTTTTAAAAAAATTTGCACACTGTTAAAAGTAGTTTGCAAATATATTTGTGATTTCTATGTCAGCTATTTTGGACTTGTAATTCGTACTGTACTTTTCACTATATTGAGATTAATGATGAGAAAAAGAGTAAAGCATTTTTGTTATGGCCAATTTATTTCATTTCAGACTATATTATCATTTGGTGAAAGCCCTATTGATTAGCCTTCATAGCTTTGCAGAGCTTTTCTTCTAAGCACTTAAAGTTTGAGTTGTCTCAGTCCCATAGGACTGAAAGAAAGCTGTTAGTACCATGAAATTCTTCTTCTGTGTGTTTCCAACAGCTTGAAGACTCCTCTTGGAATGCAAAATATTAGCACATTAATGTTATTAACCCCTTTTGTACGAAAAGCTTTTGGAAGTAAAACTATTTTTTATATCTTCAAAGTCTGGATTTTTTTCTTCTATATGAATACAGTTTCTTAAAGCTGAAAAATGTGTTGCTGTGCAACAAACAGATGCTGCTCTAACAATGCAATACATTATGTACCAAAAATGATCTTGGTTTTAATCATAGATGCTGATTTAATGAGACAAGACTAGCTTACATCAAAAATGGATTTAGGGTGTGATTTTGTTTTCTCTGTGTTTTCTCTACATAATTAATAGGAATATGGTACCTTATATATTCTGTTTTAAATTTGAAAGTGTACTTTGGTTTTATGCCATTTTATACTCCTGGCTTCTAACTCTGCCTTGTATAATAATCCTTTTTTATTCCTTTTGGTGATGTGAACACAAAAGCATTAGTAAAACTTGTATTGTTAATGTGTTAATGTTTTTACAATAAATGAGTTAGTCCCTCAAAAGGTACTTCCTTTTTACAGAATCATTCTGTTTATGTTTAATCCTTCCATTTTGACCACGTCATCTTATTTATTTTCTGAATGTACAATGTTTTCATTCTGTTTTTATTATGTGGGACATGTAAGATGTTTGTTTGTAACTAATGCTAGTTCATGGATCAGAAAAACAATGCTAATCAATATCTTCCTACACTATCAGTACTTTCTGTTTTGAGAACACGCCTGGCCCCTTGGGAGCATTTCATTGTTGATATCTTTTCAGTTTAATTTCCATTTTCTTCTGCAGATGTTTTGTAACTCCACATTAGTTGCTAGCTCTAATCCTTCTATCACCAGATATAAATTTTGATTGACAATTTTAGATAAAGTCAGATAATACTATACTTGGGGGGGAAAAGTCTTCATATTGTGTTTTTAATTCCACTGAACCCAGCAGAGTTAAATGTAGTTTGGATGCACAGGGAAGAATTAATGATTGGAAGATACAGAGTTGGTAAATTATTTATTCTGGCCCTGAGGAAGCTGAAAAGCTGAGTGAAAGACTAATAAATCATTTGTGGTAGTGCTGGTTGTCACTTCCAATTATTTTAGACGGTTTTGTGATAAACTGCAGCACCTGCTAGATATCCCTGCACCATCCCTTGATGCTTGCAGTGCAGCTTGTTCAGTCGATTATCAAAGGCAAATTTGTCTAAAGTTTCCTCAGGTTGGAAAGAGAATTACTTTTCTCAGTCACCCCTTCCCCCCTTTTTAAAAAAAAATAAAAAATAAAAAATTCCTTTTTTCATTGCATGCATGAAATAAATAAAATCTATGATATATATAGAATTCTGTTTACATAACATACAAAATGTACGTTCAGGTGTGTTCGATTGAACCACTGAGAGACAGGATGAGGAGTGACTAGTCTGTGTGAGTGTAAACATAACCTTGAAAGGCTGTCTTCCTTTCATCTTTCTGGAGATTAGCAGCTTGTATGGTTGGTATGAGAGCTAGTATTTATCCTCTGGTTTTGAGGATTATGTTGAAGCTGGTGCTGAAGCTGCAGAAGGGACTGACTTGAATATCAGTTGACTTTGTCACCTGTTAAACTTTTTCCACTGCTTTTATTTGGAAAGCCTTCGTTTAAAATTCCAACTACATATACAGAGGCCCCCTTGCTCCATAGCGTGCAACACTTGAGTAAATAGAGATTAAGGCAAAGAAAAGTTGTTCGAGGACTAGAGGGAAGATATAGGAAAAAGTAAAGGAGTGACTTTCAAGAGGGAGAGAGAGTGAAATGTTGGAAAGATAAAGGTTATTGATAGAGAAATACTGAAAGTGAGATGAAAGGTAAAGGAAAAAAAGAACTAGAATAGATTAATGGAAGGCAGTTACTTTTTTGTGCAACTTCAGTGAGAGTACATTTGTTAGGCATTATCTCATTTAGCTGCTCTTTGACTGCTTTTTTTTTCCTTTTTGAGACAAAACAATCAAGTCTATGCAAAACTACTTTTCTTTCTAAACTGAAAAAGTAGTAAAATATGACACAGTTCTATATGTATTGCAGGTTTCCAAATTTGTAGTGCCAGAAAGAGAGAACATAATAGGAAAGAGAGAAAGGATATTTGAAGTGTTGAGCTCGAAGTTCTCTTTGTGTCGTCCGAAGAAGAGTGAGGAGGGAATTCCTGGTTACACAGGCACATATACCCTATTCCTGCTCACCTTAGGGAAAGGAGTGCAAAAATTGAAAATTGTACTACTTTGGTGTTTGGCTGGAAAATTTAAAAAAAAAAACAAGTTGGAATGCCTCAGTTTAAAGCTTTTGAGATTCTCTTTCATGTCTCTGCTATGTTACAGGTGCATCTTTCCATTAGTGGGACCCAGCTTGAGGTTTTAAATGAAACTTTCTTGGAAGCAATGATATTTTTGCTCCAGATAACTAGTTCAAGACAGATCAGAGAGGTGACCATGCTGACTGAAGTCTGAATTCAAAGCTTTATTTTCTTGTTCTACATTTTGTTCAGATGGAAACTGTGTTTTCTGGTTTTTGTTCCCCCCCCCCCCCCCCCCCCCCACTATCCTTACTACCTTAAGGGAAGAGCCAGGTGGAAATACGAAGCCAGATTTCCTTATTTCCCCAGATGACTTCAATATAAAGGTCTTTAGAATTTCAACTTTCCATCTGTGAACTTTAAGAAACCTTCATGAATCTGTGTGTGTTCCAGAAGGTAGACACTAGTTGCCAGAAGAACAGATCAAGTTATTAGTCAGATTTTGGTTAAGTTATTTGGTGGCAAGATTTTTTGCTGTTTCCTGGAAGGTTGTTTTTTACTGTATCGGTATATGTAGTTACAACTAATGATGATAATGTAGAATGGAGAGACTATAAGAGCTAGTCTGTATCATAATGGTGCGATTATTAGGGTACTGTTAATGTAAGCGCAATATATCTGATTATACCATAGAAATCAGTGTATTTTTTCATGTGTGGCTTGAATCAGCTATGCAATAATGATTTAAATTAAGAAGATCTGGATTTTAATCACTGAGATTTTATTTCGTTATGTTCTCAAAGTAAGGTTGTGTCCATAGCAAATATTGAATTAAAAATAAATATGCTTTTACTTTAGTCATTTTATAGTAATATATTGCTAAATAAATGCATTTTTGCATTTTTTTGAAATTATAAAATTCACCATGTACCAAAGTAAATAATATTTTCATAATTTTACAAGAAAATGGAAGGCCAGTTCATTCATTTCAGAACCTTTAAAATTCCCTGTTTGAGTCTACTTCATATGTTGACGATGCATTAGGTGTGCAAATATAACAATATTTTTTCTTAAGGTAATTTCATTTACAGGACAAGTATGCTGAATATTTTTTAAAAGGGGGAAAGAAAGTTTTTAAATGAAAATTCTTTTATAAGATGCTGTTAATAATAAACTGAATTGTTCACTGTATCATATATCACTGCTGGATTTAGTCTTCGGATAAAATGCTTATTCATAATTCAAAATAGGAGAACAAGTTTTCCTGAACTTCCTATTGTTTTAAGGCTTTGAAAGTTACTGAACTTACCCTTTGAAAAGTTCATAAAAATTAGGTATTATATCTTAGCACCTATATTGAGAGCTTGTTGTAGACTGAGAAGCTAGATAAATTCATGAGCAAACTATTTACAGGTTTCCACCTACCTTTTTCTTTATAGCTTTGAAAATGAGGCTTTTATAAAAGAGCATGATAGGTACTGTGACTCAGGTGAGACAGGCTTCTTGCCTTGTATTCTTCTTCCAACTTGCCTGAAGAATGCTGCTTAGGGAGAACTTTAAGATCAATCTGTGACAGTATTTCCCATGTATTTTCCTCTGCCTTAAACTTTTCTTTTAAATTAGAGTATCTTTTAAATCCTGTATTTATTTTTTTTGTCATTTAAGGCAGACTTCCATAAAACATAGCGAAGACATTTGCCAGTGGAAAGTGGTGCTGTGTAAAATAGATGGTTAGGCTGTTAGAGCTGTCATCTTACGTAATGACAGTGTGAAATGAATGGTATGAAAAGTGGGGAAAATCACCTCTAGTAATACAAAAGACAGTAGAAACATGGCGGCTGTTGGCAGACCATTGCAGTACTCCAGTGGACTGGCGTCTTACCTCTCCCCGGACCTCTCTTCTCCGCAGCATTGTTGAGGGACATAGCATTCGTGTACTTAGTAAGGCATTCTATCTTTTTTTCAAGGGAAGAACTGTTAGCAAAATAGTCGTCTTCTGTACTGTATTAAACATATTTTGGTATTGAAGTTAGCAATAGTAAGAGAAGGACTTCGGACTTTGTGATGCTCACACTGGTTGTTAGCTGCTGAAAATGGTTGTTTCATGGTCTTGGACTAACCTCTGAGAAGGTTCTGTGCTTCATTTGAAGGAATTTTTATTTTTTTTATAGTCATAGGGAATTGTCTTCCCTGTGGAATGCTAGTTAGTCACTTTTAGCTGAAATCAAGTGAGTGCGCAGAAGAGAGAGCTGAGAATCAGAATTGTATGAGTTGATCTTAAAATATGCTGCAGCTGAGTGATGATGAAGACATAAATAATTGATAAACTTTTAGTTATTGCTAGAGCAGACTAGAGTTTTCCAGCTAACAGAAGAGGTGATAGTGTTTTTTTCTGAGGATGATGCCAAATACCGTGTTAGCATCAACGGATTGTAAGAGTGTTGCTAAGCTACAGAGTAGATTGGCCAATTGTTGATTTTAAAAATAAAGAAAAAGCTATCTTCACCTATCCACTCTTCTTATCAGCCAGCTTTTTGTTTGGGCTGTTTTCCTCCAAGTGCATCAAGATGCTGACCTGATAACAAGCAGTAGTTGAAACACTATATTTGTAGAATGGTACTCCTGTGTCTCTGTACTGACCAACTCACAGAACAACCCATGCAGGTCTTGAAAAGGAGTAATGAAAGTAATAGACACTTCTGAAATTTCCCAAGGCAAGGAATGGCTAGTAAACATCTGCTGATGCTTTACTACCAGAATAACTGAAATTATTCTAATTTAGTAACCAGGACTTGTTACATCTTTTAAGGTAGGTGAGATTTTTGTCATTGGTCAGAAGTTTGAGATGCACAGAACAGCAAAAATTGTTATTTTTCTTCTTTGTTTTCAGAGGTATGATTCAGGGGTGCTGCTGAGTGTTTCCAGTCCCCTTCCTTGATCTAGATCTGAAATACTGAAAATTAAATTACCTTCATTGATTGTTAGATTACTGAACTTTTCAGTGAGGAACGAAAGACTTTAGGTACTTCACTACTTGTGAAGTGCACAAATAGTGCAAGCCTATGACTGCAACGAGAGTCAGTTTATGTATGATATCTGGAAGGCTTTTCAGGACAATCCCAGTGTGTTCAGAATTTCATTAAAAATGTGCTGAAATCTGAAAGAATGGGTGATTACCACTCGTGGATATGAGTGAAACAATTGTTTTTTTGTTGCAAAAACCCTTTGTGTGTGCTTGATCTTTAGATAATGTTTTTATATACTAAACTTTGAGAATGGTAATTCCTGGAGAAACCTCTTGAAGCCCATGCTGCTCTCTGTATTAAAGGAATTAGATGATTATCAGAACCCATGCTATCCAAACAATTCGGTATCATGAATAATCAGTTGTCTTTATGGATATCTCTTTGGGGAAGAATTTCATACTTCTTGAACACTGTTAGAATAACTCCCTATACTGGTAGAGTGGCCCCAGTCCAGGTTTTGAGATATGTTTCATTTTCAAGTACAATGCTTTGCTTTCTGACTATGAGCATTTATTTTTTTTATTTTTGTGCTATTGTATTTTGCATCTCACAGGAAAAAATGAAGTTAGTTAATAGTAAAGCTGTCTCTTTCACTGTATTCACAAGTGAATCTAAAATACAGTGGTCAGTTCACTGTGGTGCCATCAGCACTTCCCCTTGTTGGGCATGCAGATTGCAAATTCCCCTGACACTTTCTACTATAACCAGCAGCATTAGATGCTTTCACTGACTGGTGCCCTAAAAAGGCAATGTCAAAAGCACTGTTTGGATTACAGTAATCATAATTTTAACTTTTTGCTTCTTTGTTTAGATTTCCACCACTCTTTCCTGTTTTTCTTAACTGTTTGTATCTACCCTGCTACGTGGTATCTGCGGTACATCTCGAACATAACAGTACAAAATTGCATTGTTTCTCCTGAAGGTTAATTTTTCTCTCTGAAGACTTAGAATAGTAAATTTATTTTTTTTAATATGTAAATTATTGGATAGTTTTTAAATGTTAGTGTAAACATTACCATTCTTTTTGGAAGTTGAAATCTACTACATTATAGAATAGTATAGGCTGCTAACTGGAATCTGGCTGCAGCTATCTCTCTGCATTTCACTCTTGGCTGAATATTAACATTGTAGATAGATGTATTTTCTATGTCATAATAGAATTCAGACGGATTAATGTAATGTACATCTGGAAAAACATAAATATGCTCTTTAACCTTGTCTTCTCTTGATGAAGATGTGTGTAATGAGGTATAACTTTGTTGAGATTCTGTATTGTTACTTATCCATTGTAGCTGTGTTTTGCAGGAACGACGTGCAAGACATGAGCATTTGATTTCTAATTTCTATATTCAGCTTTCCTGTATCATAGAATTATAGAATGGTTTGGGTTGGAAGGGACACTTAAGACCATCTAGTTCCACCCCCTGCTATAGGCAGGGATATCTCCCTCTAGACCAGGTTGCTCAAAGCCGCATCCAGTCTGGCCTTGAATGCTTCCCAGGGTGCGAGCATCCACAGCCTCTCTGGGCAACCTGTTCCAGTGTCTCACCACCCTCACAGTAAAGACTTTCTTCCTGATATCTAGTCTAAATCTACCCTCTTCCAGTTTAAACTCATTGCCCCTCCTCCTGTCACTACATGCCCTCATAAAAAGTTCCTCCCAGCTTTCCCGTAGGCCACCTATAGGTACAGGAAGGCTGCCGTAAGGTTTCCTCTGAGCCTTCTCTTCTCCAGGCTGAAGAGCCCCAGCTCTCAGCCTGTCCTAGTAGGTGAGGTGCTCCAGCCCTCTGACCATCTTTGTGGCTCTTCTCTGGAGCAGCCTTCAACAACCCCATGTCCTTCTTGTCTTAGAGGCTCCAGAATTGGATGCAGTACTCCAAGTAGGGTCTCATGAGAGCAAAGGGGCTTCGACCTGCTGGCCACACTTTTCTTCATGCAACTCGGGAAATGATTGGCCTTCTGGGCTGCAAGCACAAATTGCTGGCTTGCGCTGAATCTTTCACTACCAAATTCTTCTCCTTGGGGTTACTTTCAAGCTATTTTCCACCCAACTTGTATCTGTGCTTGGGATTGCCCCAGCCTGGGTGCAGAACCTTGCACTTGGCTTTGTTGAACTTCGTGAAGTTGACATGGGCCCACTTCTCAAGCCCTGTCTAGGTCCCTCTGGATAGCATCCCTTCCCTCTAGTGTGTCAACTGCACCACTCAGCTTTGTGTCATCTGCAAATTAGCTGAGGGTGCACTTGATCCTACTGTCCATGTCACCTACAAAAATGTTGAATAGCACCAGTCTCAACACTGATCTCTGGAGAATACCACTTGTCACTGGTTCCACTTGGACATTGAGCCATTCACTGCAACGCTCTCAGTGTGACCATCCTGCTAGTTCCTAATCCTGCGAGTAGTCCATCCATCAAATCCATTTTTCTCCAATTTGATGACCAAGATGTCATGTGGGACAGTGTCGAATGCTTTGCACAAGTCCGTGTGGATGCATCACTTGTTAAATATATTATTTATTTAAATGATCAAATAGAAATTAAAGGCTTCTGACATATTTAGTTTTGGGTTGTTTTTTTTTTTTTTTGTCTTGAACATGGTACCATCCTGTACTTGTATTTTCTGAATTAATCTTTAAAACAATCCTTTTTTTTTTTTTGGTATGCTTAAGTTGAATTTTTTATTTTATTAGAATCTTGGAAAACACTGTTACACTGTATGTTTGACTGAAGAATGAGGTTTTGACATTCAGTCATATGCTTTATAGATAAATCTCTTTGTATTTTGTCTGAAAAGAGATCACTCTAAGGCACAGTTCTTCAGCATGACATTCATTGTATGGGTTATTTCATACCTAGAACTCTGAACTGAGAAAGCAAATTTACAGTTTGAAATCAGACTAATTTTGTTTCATGTGTATTGCTTCTGTTTTCAACCTGCTTGTATTGTGATTACTACAGCTATTTGAACATGTGATATATCTTTTTAAAACACATTCAGTGGGAGAAGTGATACAAAATCCTTGTTTGGATAGTCTTATGAGTTCACATGGTCAGAATAGCTCAAATGAATTTTCATCTAGGCTATAATAGCACAATTTTGAATGATTTAAAAATTTTTGTTTTATAAATGTGTGTATAATTTAGTTGATTTCTGAGTTAACAGCTATATTTTGAAGATAGTTTTGCATCTCTCAACTTTTGAGTCTGACATTGGTGACTCTGCTAATTGTAATAGAGCTGTGGAACAGCTTCATTCCAGATGGAACTTTAATCTGGCCTCTGATTGAGCTGAGTGTCCTTGTAGAGTCTCTTAGCATCTGCTTTGGAAATGTATATAACATTATTCAAAATTTGTACCAAATTAAACCACCCTAAGGCTATAACTCATTTTTTCTGTATTGAGAAATGTATTGTCAACAACTTTATGCCACAAAGTAAAATCTGTACTAAAATCTATTATTATATGTATGTACTTTTTTTATTTATCTTTTATTTTTTGCTATTAGCGGGTCATAAAGATTACTGTGATTGACTCTTCAAGTTCAAGTTTATATTATTTTTTGAACCTTTTTATTAAGAAATTTACAATGCTTTCATAATTGTGGATAATTTCTGTGAATGAAGTTTGAGATACCTGTTTTTGTGTTCGTATGAAAAATTAAAAAGCACAGGTGGACTATATTGAAATACACCAGATACCATTCACTTAACTTCTGTGTCTTATTTTGTTTTTTCTTTATCTCTAACAGTTAATTATTGTGATTTTTTTGTTATTTTTTAATTCTCTTAAGTCAGCTGTACTTAGTTATAGATTTTATGTTAAAATCCTTCTCTTGAGCTTAGTGTAACTGCTGTTTTGAATGAGTTCTTTTATTGAAGATGGTCAGATTGGGGTAACAAATTGATACAATTTTTCTCTTAAGATACAATTTGTGTAATCTAACTTGAGTAGATGCACTTGGAAAGACTGAGATGCTCTTGCTGGCAAGATCAAAATCTGAAGCTTTAAGTATATTGTCTTCTAAAACATTTCTCAACCCTTTAGTAGGACTTCAATACTGCTACTCGAAACACTGAACTTGAATCACTGAAGCTTTGTAGCTGAGCATCAAAGACTTACAGGATATCACTTTTCATTTACTCACTGTTTTTCTTTTATTCCCTGGTTTATTTTTGTCCATGCTACTGCTAAATCTTTTGGAGAAACTTCATTAATAATCTCTACTGTGGCTTGATAAATTCCTGGCCTTCTGCTGCTCAGAAACATGGTGACATAATGATTGCAACTTTGTCAGGTTATGCAAAGTTATTCCAAGCCTACTCGCAACCCCCTGCAGAGCTGGTGGGCAAGAAATATTTGCTGAAGGGTAATTTTATTGAAATATGTGAAGATCCGTCCTTTTCCAGAAAGCACCTATGGAAAAATTTTGACAGAGAAAGGAAGATCTTATGTCTCTGTAGCTACTATGTTTTGGAATGTGTTGTCTGCAAATCTGTGTTCTGGTTTTGCATTAATTCAAGATGAAAAATGGGGTTCTGAATAAGGCAGAGTAGTAAAATAAACTTGAAACTTCAAACTGGTAAAATAATCACGTTGTGAAGTGTGATGCAACCATGTATCCATGTGCTAAAATTTAGTAGATACTCTTTTTACATCAACTTGAGACGTGAACAGATTAAAAAAGATGTTACCATGAATTGAAATAGTGATTGTTTGGCTATCAGTACTTAAACCTACTTTCCATCTACCACGGTTATTGTGTTCTGTTTATTCTCTACTTTTCCTCTTCTGGTGCAGAGTAGAGAAGCAGAAGACACGTACTCAGTATGTATGGCAATCAGAACGAGAGAGAGGAAAACAGTTAAAGACATAATTGCTGTTTTTAAACAGAACTGCGCCTTTATTTCCACTTGGGATTAAATGAAAACAAACAAATAAACAAAATTTCTAATTTTACTACAGTTTGGGGGAAGTATTTTGAGGTAAAAATCTATAATTGAATCAGACGTTGCCAGGAGTGCTTTGTAACTTCACAAAGTTAATGCAAAAGGAAATAGGGAAAGTTCCTAGAATTTTAGTGGATTTAAAAAAAAAAAAGAAAAAAGGAACTTTAATTGATTTTAATATTTTTTTTTACTCATCTGTCTAATAGGTAGGAAAAGCCACAGATGCCAGTTAAAGTTACTGAATATTTGTATCTTGAGTCAAAGTGGTTTTAGGGATTTCATGAAATAATAATAGAATAGAGTCTGAGAAGGCAGTATCTTTGGAATCAACATTTAAATAATATCTACTGGAGTCAGTTCCATCAGCTAATATATTGCCATTTACAAGTCATTTCATTCTTCACAAAGTTCAGACAAGTTAACTGAAGTGTTTTTAGGCCAAAACTATCTATGGAACAGACTTGACTAACTACTTCAAGTTAAATATTAAAAAGGTGTTTACAGCAGGAGAAAAAAATATGGACTTAATTATTATGCATTAAAGATTTGAGAACTTTTTGTTTTCTGTCACAGTATCTTTGAGCTCCATTTGGTTTTTTCCTTGCTCTTTGTCTCTTTGTTTTTTAAACTAATGTTACAAAACAGGTTTCTAATTTAGTCTAAAACAGTGAACTTTCTAACTGGACTGTAGAGAGGGGAAGAAAATAGTAAATAGAAATATATGGGGTTAAAGTTTGTCTTTGAGAGCACATCTTTAAATACTGTATACATTTTAAGAAAGTATGGTATACAGTATTTTGGTTTCACGTGTAAAGAGTCATTAAATATGTGCTTACTTTACATTATCATTGTGCTTGGGAATCCTGAATACAGGGATCAGGATTCTGTTGTGACCAGTGCTTGAGCCGTGAAAAGATGAAAGGATTGTCCACACCTACCCAAAGTCTGAGTGCTCTCTTTCTGGCTACAAGCACTGATAATAGTGCAAGAGCAAAATCAGAGCAAAATGGATTTAACTTCTCAGTATTTCACTCCAAGGAACAATCTTTCAACAAAATCTAAATATTTTTACAAGTAGTACAGGAAAAAAATATTCAGTATTAAGTAATGTTCATTTTGACCTGCATCTCACACCGTCAACGCTGTCTCACATTCAGATGTTTCTTATATGGAGCAGGCTATGAAGTAACCTTGAGTTATGTTTTATCATTCAAACAATTTGTGCAGGTTTAAGACTAACTCCAAAAATTGCTGGCTTTTTAGGCAGATTTTAGGCTACTAAAATTATATTTTTATAAAAGAAAGCATTCTCTGAATGATTTGTATGCCTTTGTGCATGACTTGCTCTTGTACAAATTCAGTCCAGTAAATACATAGAGTTCTTAAGTCCATTTATAGATCCCCTTTCTGTATTGCAGCTGTGCAGTAAGGCAAGTAGAACTACTGAAGTGTAAGTGCAATTCTCAGAGCTTTCAGCAGAATGTGACTTCCTCAGCTATTCAAAGAATGGGAATCAACACCTACCACTGAATGTGGAAACTGGCCCTAAGTACAGTGACCTCATTGCCATTTGTAATTCATGCAGTGTTAGATCTTCCCATTCTCGTGTATTAATTTTTTGTGCCTGTCTACAAGTTTTTATGCTTTCATTTTAGTTTGTATTTAAAAAAACATTGTAGCTACCCAGAAGTTAATTTATATGCTAAGTACTTCTGGTAGTTGATTTTAAAACAACAAACTTGATCCAGGAACAAAATGGCAAGAACACAAAACAGATTAATCACTCAGCCCATATAAGGGGAAATCCCTCCTTTCCTTGTCTGTCTTTCTCCAGTTACTTTACTCCATCTTCCCTCACACTTTGTTTTCAGTGAATGGGAGAAGTGAGAGAGATTGCACAGAAGTTGACTTGCAGCAGATGACAGTGATGAGGGCAAAATAGGACATCTGTGTTGGGCCAGTCTCCTGTTACCCTGGCTGTGATCAGCATTAAACTGCATCTTGCATTTTGTACAGTGTATTGCAATTGCAATATTTCTAAAATTTCTTTCCTTATACTTCAGATAGCCTCATTTACATGTTGATAAGTCATATATCTATGAAATCAGAGTACACATGAGATAGAAAACCACCAGATCAATTTCTCTGTTTTCTTGATGCCATCAGCATCTACTGAAGTCAATAAACGTGATCAAATAACTTATTAATTTACTGAAAGCAATTCAAGCACAGTCATACCTAAACATAGGTATTATTACCTAAACGTAGTCTTCACCAGCACTACAAATGGAAAACCCATAAACTCACACAGCAACATACAAACGGATATCTCCGAATACAGTACACAAGATATTCCAGCTTTAAGATAAAATCTTTATTTCAAAATTTTATTTTTTATAATCTTCAGGGGAAAGAGGGGGAGTCCATCTGTTTTCCGAATTCTTCCATCTGACTCTTATAGAACCCCTAATTGCAAAGTGACTCTATTTTTTGTTTCTTTTTTACATGTAAAAAGTTGTTACAGTCTAGGAAGTGCTATTTTACAGATCTAGATTGTGAAGGAATAAATATAAATTAAGTCTAGCTTTTACTCACCAATAACATATTCTAATTTTTTAGAGCACCCAATTGAAATTTTCAGTCTCCGTAGAACAAGAATTTTATATTGATTTCTAGCCACATTTGGTGACATAAAATTTAAAAATAACACATGGAGTAGGATGAATGAACTGTGTTAAGATATTTGCTGTTTACTCCTCTTTTCTCTTATATAATTATTTATTTATATATTTATTGTAGCTCATACATGCCATGAAATAGATTGTGCAATCCCCAGGAAACTGATGTGCTAGTTGCTTAACTATTCACCTGTGGAATTGAAGCTATTTCAAACTCTGCGTAATACCTGCATGTGTGTACTGATAGGAGTCACACATTCACAGCATTTCTAGGCTGTGTGTGACAATCTCAGTTACTATTTTGCGTAACTAATGTGATTTGTGAAAGTGTAAGAATGTAATAGGTTGTTCCTAGTGAGTTTTCAGCCATCGATATTAGCAGGTATAGTTTATCCTTGCTAAAAAGAAATTAATTAAATTGCATAAATGAATATTTCTGGGACATTAAGGTACTTGCTTCAGTTAAATTGTTAAAATCAATAGGGGAAGGGGATTAAATAAAATGAGGATATTTAACTTGCAGATTTTTGAATTTCAGTTTGACCTCTTTGTTAAAGGCAGCTATGTTTGTCATTCTGATGAAGATGCATTTCACTATACTTTGCTGTTGACAGATTCTCACCTACTTTTCCCATTTATTATGATAATAGTCTACCAGATGTCATATGTCACAGACTAGTGAAGTTGTCTCTGCCTATTACTACCTTTTTTCATAATGTGCATTCTTGTTTGTCTTTCCTTAATTTAGGAATTGTTATATGCTCTTTGACATCCTCTTTTTTTATGAGGAAAAGAATAGAGGTTAACTACATACAATATTTAAAAGAAATTTTAGACACAAGATGCTATTTTCTTCCCATTACGTTAAAGTGTGTTTTAATATCGAAGGATAACTTAAAAATGATTGGGCAGCTTAAAACTCTAGTAAATGTTAAAGTATCTAGCGCTATTTTGCTCAGCAACTTTTTAGAAAATTTCAGTGGATAGATAAGTGCTAATAAGTGGAGTTGAAAACACGAATTACAAGATTTTATACATAACTATAGTAATAAGAGTAACTGAAGTCATTACTCCTTACCTGAAACATAAAATGGATATATATTTTTTAAAGTTTATCCCGTCTTTTAGAATATAACTGTCTCATATATATGTAGACATACATGAAAAGATGCAGCAGAAGCAACTGGTTAGTTCTTGTCATTCAGAGGTGTGGTATTGCTCATCTGTGTGTGTTAACTGATTATGCACCATGCCTGTGATGTGAACACAAGTTGCAGAAATATTTTAAAAATAAGCAGTTACTTGGAACCACAAGCAGATTTTTCTTCTCATCTCCTCTCCATATTGTGGAAGAGGGAATCAAAAGAAGCTTGACATTTTTCTTTCTCCTTTGCAGTTTTGTGCAACCGGAATTGACCATGGCTTAAATTAATTCAAGTTAGTTCTGAAAAATTCCTATTTTAGAAATACCTAAGTTACTGTCTGAAATAAATTTTGTACACTGATGTTTCTTTCAAAATTAATTTTATCTTTTTTTTTTTTTTAAAGAGGACTTGCATTTCATTTTTGTCTCTCAAAGATTTTATCTTTTTAACTGACTATATTTTTCTTTTAAATAAACGCAAAGCAATAAATTAAATTGGAAAGATTATAAAGGTCTAAAACAAAACTAAAACTATATATGTTAAATGGATGTCCCTCTAGTTGAGATGATCCTTGATTCCAACTTAAATGTTTATACAGTGAAAAGTAAAGAGAAGGTAAATTTATATAAAATAGCTAAATTTTATCCTCCCTGTTCCTTAATGAATTGTTGTAAATAGAATGTAACAATTCCGTGACTTTGAGTAAAATGCAGAT
Source organism: Perdix hodgsoniae (assembly GCA_035772895.1). Taxonomy (NCBI): domain Eukaryota; kingdom Metazoa; phylum Chordata; class Aves; order Galliformes; family Phasianidae; genus Perdix; species Perdix hodgsoniae. Next base: position 29,419,391 of record JAPSGF010000005.1, on the reverse strand, counting down.
TTTGATTTGATGCACAGGAACTGTATTTTTATTTAAAAGAAAGGTAGAAATGTACCATAGATTTTTCTCATTTAAAGAAATATCTATGGTACATTTCTACCTTTCTATACAGAGGAGAACTACAGTATACAAATTAATTATAGTACTGAGAAATACAGAATAATTTTAGGCTGGTAGAGCAAATATGGAATAGTTGATGCACTGCCTATATCACTTCAGCTTTAAATCCAAGGAAGAAAACAGATATGCAGATTTTTTCTTTATCTTGCATTCTGCCTGCATTGCACCCATTCATCTTAATTTGATTGGGCCAGGCAAACCAAAGTGAGAACTGTGATTCTGTATGCAAGATGTTATTAACCTGTAGATGATGAGGTTAATTTGATTATGAATTAATAACTTAAAATACTCTTGAATTTTAACTGTTATTAAATAAAATCAGCAATTCACAAAATATAATACCATTATCACTCATTGAAAACAGGAGAATATGCATTTAATCTGTTGTAAAATAATGCCCAGTCCATTAATACTTTTCACTGAGGATAGGTATAATCTCACATGTTGTGTAATCTTACTAATTTTAGCTGAAGTTGTTCCTTTGCTTTATCAAAGTTGGCTCAACTACAGGGAAGTGTGCTTAGCTGCAATAGTGGCTGCCTCTTGAGCAGAACTCTAGCGTTACCAGTTCCTGACAGCTGCAAGCCAGCCTCTGGGCATCTTGCTAAATTTTCAAATGTAATTATACAGTAGACTTCCTTTAACAAATTCTGTGTTCCTAGCTATAATTATAACAGCATTTCTTGCCTCTAGCCTGTTCCTTATCTTACAACCCACCTCCATATTTCCCACTGCTGGCTAGGGTTATCCAGTACAGCTGATGAGTCTAGAAAAGCAGCGTTTACCTTCTGTAACTTCACAAAGATAGTTTCTGCAGCACAGGAGATACAGTTCTTCTGTTTGACTGTACTGAAATGACATGTCTTTGTTTTCTGCTTCTCAGAACAGTTGATTAGCATGCTACTTCTGTTTTGCAGGCAATTTTCTGTTGCTTTAATAGGACAGAAGGTAAGGAATTGTTGAGAGCTATCCATAAAGTGGCTTAAGAAGACAATATACGGAAGGAAAGCCTTCAAAAAGTGCTTCATGTTCATCTTCTCACATTTGGGTTATCATTTCTGTAATTTTACTGTTTGTTCATTGTTCCTTGTAAGCACACATATGTAATATGAAAATAAAAACCATCTGTGATCCAATCTAGATATTACACATCTTAGACAAAATCTTAGATCTGATCTGAGACAAAATCCTTGGTAATTTTAAACAAAGAATGACAAAACAGGATAAGTTACCCACAGATTTGCTATACATTCAGTGTTGGCTCCGGTCAAAGAAATTTCAAAGCAGCTATGCATATTTGCTCCTGTATACCAGCCCAGTAGCGAGGGAAGTTGATGTGGTGATTTAGAGTATGGGAGTGTAAAGATAAGAGGTAAATGGGGAAGTCATATGCTGTTAAAGGCGTACAGAAACATCCTTCCTTTTTGTTGTCAGTTTTGACTGTGATTGGTTGAATACTACTGGAAAAATATATTGCCTACAAGATCACAGATTACCGCCTAGTTCAATACTCTCTTCTGCAGCAGGATCGAGTAAATTTATCTCACCTTTTCCTGAAAAGCTTTGGTGAGTGAAATATCCCCTAGAATTCCTATTCCCATTGACTTTTCATAATTTACCAACATCTTCCTAACAATTCTGATGCTCAAACTATATATAGCATATGTAAGAGATGGAAGGAAGTAGTTATCACCTTTTCACATACATGTGAGCATCTGCACATCCATCCACCCTGCATGCCTGTCAGCATGTGATACTTCTGAAAGACACCACAAAATTTAGCTGCTTGGTTTGTGAACTTCTCTGTCCACTAACTTCCAGTGCAGTATTTTATCAGTGGTCCACTTTGTCTTCATGTCTGTGCTATATTCATGTTCTTTCAAAATGGAGCACCTTCGATTTCTCTTAATTTGAATCATTTTGTTGATTTCTGGCTGTATTCTTCCCTATTCAAAAGCATTCAGAAATCAGATCCTGACCTCTGAGTGCTGCTGGTTTTTCATAGCATTGCATTATCTGTAGATTTTGTCACCACACAGTATTCTATTTAATAGTCTCCTATTGAATGAAATAAGAGACTATTGAATGGAATAGTCTCCTAAAGGAAATACTAAGACCTTCTTTGTTATGTTCCTCTTCCTCAGCTTGACATTTTTTAAGGGTTTTTTTTTTGTGAGTTTTTGTTGTTGTTGTTGTTTTAATTCCTTACTTCCTTTCCTCGTTTGTACCTTGTTTGTCTTATCATTGTAGCTTATTCAGGACAGAGATGAATGTTGGTTTTTTTTCTAGCTGAGTGGTTGTGCAGTAGAAATTTTCTTTGGTTTTGTTTGTTCTGTAATTTCAGAAGAGCACAGTTGAGTTCATAAAAATAAGATTTCAAAGGTTACCAGAAAATTAAGTGCTCTTTCATCACATTTTATGTACCAAGTGGAATGGGATTAAACAGGTCAGTTCAAGAGGGAAATGAAATCCGAAATTTTGCTTTTTGATTATGTGAGTGTAGAGGTGGGAAATTACATATGAATATCATCATTTTGGCCTCTTGCATCTCGGTACAGTAAAATAGGTTGGGAAAAAGATTGAAGTACAGCAATAGAGATTCAGCCCCCAATGCTTGCTTATATCTAAATACCTTATGAAAAAAACTTTTAACCTGAATGACAGTGACTTTGGTGTTTGGGCTGATGGCCCAGGGGAAGACCTTTGGTTGATATTCAATAAATTTGTGAATAACCACCTAAAATCTGTCATTTATCTGCCTACTCTACTTGTATACTGCAACATGGAGAATTTTAACTGAAAAATAAAACTGTAACATTAAAGGCAGTTAAAGCAAGGTGTATTGTTGTTTTTTTTTTTGTTTTATTTGACAAGGTTTATCCTATGAGCTGAGCCCACTTGCTCACCAAAAGATAAAGGGACCAGAAGACAGAACATTTATACCAATTGATAATGTCTCTTTGAAATTTGATGTTTTCTATTTTAGCTGCCAGTTTACTTTATAGGTCACTTAATTTTTGTTACTTTTTTTTAGTATGAGCTGAGAGAGAATATTGCTGAGTGTGCTAAAATAGATGTCTTTTTTTTAAGGCTGGCATTTAAGTAGACAAAAGAGTCATACTTCTCTGATAATAAGTAGTACTATAATTGATTGTTGTTAGAAACCCTTAAAGTACGTTTTTATGGTTGAAATGTACTTTGGGTAAGCAGTGTTCAATTTGCCTATTAAAATAATTCACTATATGCAGTGGTTTCTTTGAGTATTAAGGAAGTAGGACTTTTTCCTGCAACAGTAATTGGTTGACACTGCTTGACCTTAATGCAAAGCTACAGTATTTAATGAACAAACGGAAGGAATAAAGTTTTGATAAATAAGGCAATTTTCGTGAAACCTTTAGAAATATGCTTGAAGTCTTTTAGTGTTAGATTGACGGTTTTTCTTTTTGTGAAAAGAATAAGTGAATAATTTAAGGCTATATTTCATGTTTTCAGATCTTCATTCTGTCATATAAATAATAGACTGTGAAATACAGCAGCTTCTGCATTCACAGATTTAATAGACCTATGCAAGTATCTTACTCCTGCCATCTTAGAATGAACTTCTGTGATAGCGTACATCTGAGAAGAAATGCAGAAGTGAGACATTGCTAGACTCTCTTCAATAACCGAATTCCATACATCACTCTTTTTTAAAAAATAATCCAGAAATTGTTCTTCTTAAAATACCTAATTTTTTTTAGCTTTTAATTCTTACACAGTCTTACAGACATCTTAAGTAAAGTTATTCGTTGCTATTCAAAAGTAATGTGTAATCTACTCTTTGTTAAAGGGAATACTGTGGGAAAGCAATTCATGTTTGGATAAAGCACAGAACTTTGAAACGCCATCAAATCTTAACGAGGAGACAATAAAATGTGTTTAATTACATAGCAAAATATGAAGGTAATTTATAATATTTACTACATTTATTCTCAACTATGTAATTTTTTCTTGAGGGAAATATTGTTGGGAAAGAAGAGGAGAGAAACAAAATGAATCTAGTTTCTTTTCTGTTTCCTTTCCCTGTCCCTCCCCCTCCCATGTTAAAAGTCTTTAGTTTGATATCTGTTTAAATGATGGTGAAGTAAGACTTGAGAGAACTAGTGGTGGAGCAGTGGATTTTTTCATGTAATTTTAGGACTAGTGAACCATGTGAAACATAATGATTCTTCTTGATAGAAGAATGTTTTGTTAGCTGTAAATTGTTAATTTCCTAATAATTTAGAAGACTAAGATAAATTTGTCTTCATTTTCTCTCTGTCATCTACTTGTTTCAACTCTGGAATAATTCTGGATACTAAGAGCCTTCTACTGGGACTTAAAATTGATGCTGAACTCTTGCCTCCCTCTGTCTTGTGACTATGTGTGCATCTAAGCAACTGGGGAGAGATCATTATTTCACATTTCAAAGACTGCCTTCTGTAAATAATATTTAAGAACCGTCAGATAGTCTACCTTTGTCATGCTATTGCTTTATGTACTTTCCTCATAAGTTCCAGAAATGGTTAATACGAATCTTTCAGACAAAGAGGGCCATGAGCATTTCATAGTCAGATTACTTTTTCTGTTCTTTTCAAGCAAAATAATCTTTGTTTCTTGTGTTATATTCACATGAGCCTATATTCACTTTTGTAAATTATTTCCAAAATTTATTTATATCTTCATTCTCTTATATATTTTTTTCTTATTCTCTGTAAATCTGTCTCTTGATTTCAGCTAGTCTAAACATTTAAATGAAAGCATGCTTTTCCCATTCTCCAGACTATTCTACTCATTGAAAACTCAAAACTTCGGCTCAGGTACAGAGACTGTTTTTCTGGGGAGACATGATAGCATCCTTTAAATCTCTAAAGAGGAGCTGTAAAAAAGAAGGAGACAGACTATTTAGCAGTGTCTGTTGTGAGGGAACAAGGGGAAATGGTTTCAAGCTAAAAGAGAGGAGATTTAGTTGAACATAACGGAGAAGTTTTTTACAATAAAGTGTGGTGAGGCATTGGAGCAGGTTGCCCAGGGAGGTGGTAGAAGTCCTATCCTTATAGACACTTGAGGTTAGGCTGAACGGGGCTCTGAGAAACCTCATCTGACATAGCTGTCCCTGTTCATTGCAAGGACTAGATGGCCTTTAGAGGCCTCTTCCAACTCAGAAAGATTCTATGATTCTATGAAATTAACTTGTAAACTAATATCACAGCAATGTGAAAATCACCTATATTTTCAGAACTTATATGGAATAATGTTTTGTATTTCTTTTGCTATATAAGCGTTATTTAAGCCATTGACTAAGCATATTCTGGTTGTTTCATTAAGAATTCACAAGATAAATACGATGGTTATCGTAAGCAAACTGAATTGATTTACTGTAATAACTGAGGTGACACTTCCATTATTAGTCATTATTAATTCAGTACAAAACCATGATCTCACTGTAGCAAAGATGCATACTTATGAACAACTATTTATTTGCAGACTTTCACCTGTTGAGACATGCATGTAGGAAGATAATATAAAAATCAAAAAAGATAGCAATGGAAGAGCAGAACAGCAAGGACATAAAGATACTTTGCTAATGCCTGTATGCTGATACTTGTTTTTAAGTTCTGAGTTGGCTGCTGTTCTGTATTTAATCAGTACAGCTTTTTTTGCTTAATTTGTTAACATCTATAGAAATTAGAATGAACAGTAGTTATGACAAATGGACTATGTAATCTGAAAATTGTATTTTGTCACATGTTTTAGTTACAAAACCTACTTGAAATCAATTGTCCAAACATTCACTTAACATATTAATAAGTAATACAGGAATACTCTAAGCCCTCTTGAATTAGACATATTACAACTTGTTACAAATTTTAATGCCAGTCTTAATAACTCAAAGTATACTCTAGAATAAAAATATATTTATATGCTAGTATATAACAACTGGGACGATAATCTAAATTAAAAACAAAAAAAAAACCAAAAAAACACTGTTTAGTGAGGACTGTGCAATTTTCTCATGTGCTCAAGAGTGTATTTAATTTCTTTAAAAGAAATTCTAAAATGTTTTCCTTTAAAGTAAGCAAGGTTTTCATAGTTTATTTCTAAATGTAGTTAAATCTGTGTTGACAACCGTGGTCATACTTGAGTACTTCTGCAACATTGGCACCTCCTAGGACTTTATTTTTTAAAAGGGTCTGGATATTTGTGTTCTCAGGTTTTCTAATCAAAACAATGTGGAAACAGTAATTTGAAAAGTAGTATCCTTTTCAAAAAGGAAAAATACTGTTTCCATTTGAACACTATTAGGGTCCCATATTTTTAATTGGAAAAATTATTTTAAGATAGCAGTGTAGCCCATAATTATGTGAATAGGGTTGAATTATCTCAAATAAGTGGCTGATCTGTTAATGGAATTTGGTTTAAATTTTTCTTAAAACCAGAGCCTTGAGCATGCTTAGTGTGTTCAGAATTAGCTGTAGTGTGCTATTGAACCTTGTAAGATATTTTTCATCTATTAATAATGAATTAACTACTTTATGGAGAATGCGTGTAGCAGTATCAAGTTACTGAAATTTGTAAAGCACGTGTTTTTAAGAAGTCAAGGGAGGAAGAATTGATAGCCAAGAATTGAATGCTGATTTAAATAAATAAATAAATAAATCAGTTTGAATTCTGAAATTGTAATAATTGAGTTGGCAAACCTTGGAGTTGTTTTCCAGACAGTAAAACTAGCAATTATTTCTTTTAAATCTATTTATCCATCTGTCTGCCAATATTATCTTATTAAAAATAAAATCATGTGGTCTTATTTTATATGTAATTTCTTTCTGTTCTGCAACATGATTGTATGAAATACTTATTTGACCTGAAAACTACATTAGTTTCAGTCACTTGACTTTGTTGTTATATGGAATTTTCTGTAAGAAATGCAAGGTTTTTAGATTTTCAGGGGCATTTTTTCATCAAACATCTTTACTCTCCATCCAAAGGTCAAGTTCAGGAGTCTGGTGCTAGGACTACTGCAGCTTCCTTGTTCGTACTGCTGACTTCTGAAGTTGGCTTGAATATCATTCTAAGAACAACTGTCTTGTTTGTTCAAACACCTGCCACGCTGTGAGTTAATTTTTCTACCTTAAAAAGAAAAAAAAATAAAAACCCTACAAATTTAGCCTCACCTTCATTAATGTCACAGTTAACTCTTTTAGCACTTCTAAGATGATGTTTGCAGTGTTATCCAGAAATTATTTTACTTTTCCTGTAAAGTGACTTTTACTAGCATAGGTGCTTTTTTACGAGTCTACTACACTATATTGTAAAAGTCAATTGGAAATTCTGACTATATTATGTTGTTTTATAATCTATGGACAACTGCTGAAGTCTGCTTGCCAATGAACTGGTGAAACATCATCAGTGGGAGCTTCTATTTGTTTTCACTCATGCCCTCACTCCTCACCTGGAAGAGCAGTTCACTATCGTAATTCAATTCTTATAGCAATATGGCAGCATTTAGAGGTGATATAATGTTTGCTCTTAAAGAATTGCCAATTTTGCCCTAAATAGCTAAATTTTGTTTCCTCAATTTGCCACATTCCCTGTGTTTTGTTTGGAATTACCTAGTAAATGTTGAGGTAATACTATGTGAAGGAATTAGAAAGTTGAAATATTAGCAGTGTGGATTTAGAATACTAATATTTGTCTACAGAATAACTTCAGTTCAACAGATTAAATGTCAGGAAACTCAAGTGGAAAAATATTTTTGCTCTTACTGACTTCCACCAGTGTCTTTAATTAGTTATTTTTCCTTTATACTCGTCTGGAAAATTTAGAACTCTTTCTGTACTGATTTTATAAGAGGTGTATGTGCTTGTGTTTATGTATGTATAGTTTCTGTACCTTTCAAGTGTAGTTAGTTTTTTCTGGTGTTGCAGTGAAGTACAGAACACTATGCAGTACATTAAAGAAATAGAGTCTGTGCATCAGAACAATTTTCATGCCTCACTCAATTCTTAATGTAAATTAGTAGGAACATTGGTTATCCATTTGAGAAATTGAGTTGGTATAAAAATAAAAATGCACTTATGGTGTGTGCTGCTTTGTGTATCATCTTGGGAGTGTTTTTCTGTTTATCTGTCACTTGCATTAGAAAAAGCAGTCACTGGCTGCAGGTGACATTAAAAATTAAAGGTTAACCTCAATTTCTTTACTGACCAGGCATGGGGCAGAAAGTTCTTCCAAATGTATGCCTGAATTTTGGAACTGTCAAAAAGAATTGAGAAGTAAAGACTTGTGCTTTTGGTAATTTAATTTTTGTGTGTAAGTCTCGATATATGGTTTTAACATTTTCAAGTGTTTACATTGCTTATAATAGGTGATATCAATAATCTCTTTCATTGCATCCAACTTTACAAAATTGAAAAATAACATGATAGTGCTGTAGCAAATAATTATATTGATCTGCATAATTTTGGGAAAGATGTTTTTATTTCTGTAGAGAAAGTCATAGAAGTAGCCTTTTTCCTATTACTAGAAAACATGTCTTTCAAAAACTAGTTAAATTTTTTATTGAAAATTGCTACAGCAACATTTGAACATCCTGCTTAGCTCAATGTACATTTAATATAGAGCAGGTATGCAAGTTGCTCATGAACAACCCTGGGAAATCTTTCTTTTAAGTAGCAAGTCTTAGTCGACAAAATTCGCTGCTATCCCATGGTGAGTTCAGACTGATCCAAATTCGATGCTGTAGTGCTTCCCTCCTCTCATTCTTTGTGATGGAGTTGTAATGTTCAGAAAAGAAGACTAGCTTCAGGCAGCAGTGGTTGCTTTGTAACCTGCCAGATATGTATGTATGGCTCTGATGAAGCAGCAATCATGCTTGTTCCATGGTAGGCCAGCTATGGGCAAGTCTTGATACTGAAGATGCAAACTCAAAGCTGTGACTGCTGTTCTTACCTTCTGTTTCATCTCGTGATTTACTTACCCATGCATATAATCAGTAGATCTGCTGCTTGTTGCTTTCTCAGTGCAAATGAGCGGGAAGAAAGAACAATGAAATTACCTGCTCTGTCTCTGTGATTCAAATAGACTGCCGAAACATACTCATCTTTTTCTTTATCCCCCTTCTGTTGAAGGATGAATCTCTTCTGTCCATCATCTTTTTTCTTACAGAATCACAGAATCCTTAGAGTTGAAAGGGACTTTCAGGGGACTGACAGTCCCTTTAAAGGGACTTTAAAGATTATGTAGTCCAACTCCTCCTTCTTCCTACAACTCTTCTTTGGAAAATATGAAAATAGTCATTAAGAAAAGCTGTGGATGTTACTTCAGAGAAGACCATTGCAATAGAAATTTTTGAGGAAGCTTAGTATTGTGCATACTCATATAACTGTTTTAAAATTATTTCTCCATGTGCTGCTTGATAAGTTTGACAGTTATGTCAAGACTTGTAAGCTGAATTTTTCAGATTTTGAAATAAATTTTGTTAAGAATTTATTGACGGGGAAGTGATAATACACATTTCATATGTTTTACTTATTCCTATTTTGTTAAGACTGTGTTTCAGACTGATAATTTCTCTGAAGACAGAATACTTGGTAAAAGAATAATTTTTCTCTGTATTTCCCCTCTGCTTGAAATTATCCCAATTTTCACTAATTTCACCAGTGCTTAATTTAACAATCCCCCATTTCAGGTGTTCCAGATTTTTTCACTTGTCATAATAACGAACCTGATCAAGAATTATGTCACTATTGAAATAGTTAATGAGGAAACTGAAGTAATATATATCTTTGCACTCAGATCTTTTGACTTAGTAAGTTATTAAATTGCACAAAATAGTTTATATTTGTTATCTTACAAACCAATTCTAAACTGTTTGTTTTATAAACTGGGTTGCAGGGAAAATAGCTAATTAAATATGGCAGAAATTTGTTATAATTTGAAATTCACAAGTACATAGGAATTTCTAGTGATTTTATGTATTTTCTAGCATGCTCTAAAATGTGTGGCATTTTATATTTTTTAATGATTTTTCAGTTACTTCCTTTAAATTCAAAACAAACAACTTCTCTAGCAATCTAAGTCTGGTGACTTTCAATCTTGTTACAGATGGCTTCTCAAATACTACAGTAATTTGTGGTTTGTGGAGCAACTAAATTATCCATTTGTTACACTGTCAGGCAGTTCATAGAGGTCATCGCACATCTGAATGAACCAAACATTTAAGAAAAGAAGCTCTTTATGCAGTGTTTCTGGTGCTTTTCTTACAGTGTGAGTGGCCCATGCACCTATGTTCTTGTGATTAATTTATGGCTGTATTGGAAATATCAGCAGTAGAGAGATATATCTGTATACAAAGGACTCTTTTTATATGTAGTAGAACTTATGGGATATTCAGCTTTGAAGAATGAAAAGCATGTCCAGATTTGAGCTATATCATTTCCACATAAGGGTGCATACTGTCACCTCACTGATAGCAACTTCCATTGCTTTATTTCTGTGGTTATTAGGTGGCTCCACTGAGGATTAGCACAACTTTGTGTTACCAGCTCATGCTCTTTAGGCATCATTTCTTCTCTCTTGATCTCTGTCAGGGTTTATCAGCTTTATGTAGCTGATGATCACATAATGAATTTGGTAGTGTTTCACATTGTTCAGTAGATTAGTAATACATATCTTCTGCACTTCCCTTGCCCCCTCATTTTGAACAGTATGGCTCTGATGCCTGAGCTGTCCTTGGGCAGAGCCCAGAAAAGTCTGGGAGAGCTTTAGCTTCATACTTGGTGTCTGCTTTATGGTTTGTTTTAATCGGGAGACCAGCCTTGCTAGTTGGAAAACCAGAATGTGAGGGCATGACTTCTTCTTACCTGCTTACTTTAATATATGTATATTTCACACTTTCATTATATATCTTCTCTTCTGTGTATTGATAACTTCCAAGTTTCTTTATAAGCATCACACTGTTGACAAGTGGCATTACTATTACTAGAAGTCTTTTGTGATTGGCTTTTGTTTACTTTTGGTAACAGAGGTCTACTGTCTTATGTGATCATAAAGGCTAATGAGAATTTGTTAATCTTGATTGTTTTAAAGTAGTTGTTAAAGGACTAAAAGTTTCTCTTTTGCCAGGCATACAGTACAATCTAAGGATATTTAATTATTTACATAGAAAATGAACTAGTTCAAGTTCAATTGTGGAAAGAGGTACTGAATAAGAATGAAAGCTTGATGATTTGGCTTGTCACCTAAGTCAGTACATTCTCCATTTGCCAAACTACAACATAAACTTGAAATCCTTTTAAATTTCTTTTCTTATATGGTGCGAATGTAGGGTGACCAGGGAAGTCACTGCTCTTTAAATGTAAAAGAGTTTCTATTTGAGTGTATTCAGAGTCCTTGCATTTTGAAGTTGAGTCTTTTAATGACATGTTGAGTAACTTGAAAACTGACATACATAAGTAATAGAGTCACGTCAAGTCTGTCCTGTATGCTAGTCATATGTTCCCAGTTTTGTTTCATTAAGCTGAGTAACATTTTTTCATTCATATCACAATTCTCAGGTATTAGGGAATCGCCTCTTCAAAAGTGAGAGATATATCTAAGACTGTGGTAGGTTCTGAGCTGTTTCATTACGTGTATTTGCATTTACAGTCTACAGATGTCAGAGCATTTACCGTAACAGAACAAAAAATTCCTTATTTCAAAATAAGTCAGAATATTTGGCCAATTTCATTTGACAGTTTTTCATTCTGAAATCATTTTTAGGGTCAGATACATCATTAGAAGATTGAAGGAAATACTTTAGCTTATCATAATAGTAAGGAAAACCATTACGTTTTTCCATAGGAAAACCTAACCATTAGGTTATTCCATATTCCATTCCAATCCAGGAAAAGTGCATATAAAAATGTACAATTCCTTTGTGTAAATGTGTATTTGCTAGGCTAGATAGGAGAGTTGACTATTTGCTCTTAACTGAGGAGCTTATTTTGCACTATGAAGATCTTATCTAATTAAAGTTTTTATATCAGATTTTTTTCATTCATGTGTCACATCTGTAAACATGTTCCCAAGCACTACATGTAGTTATCATAGTGATTACATGGTGTTTGTCAAAGAATAGAAAAAAAGATTTATGCAGACAGAGAAAAAACTTTATGGGTTTAAAATGTGAGCGACCTCTGTATGCTTCATGCGCTCATGCCTGTACAAGGGTAAGACTGCTGTAGAAATTAAGCAGCTTTTCCTTTTACAGGAGATCTGTAGTTTTCTGATCACAACAGTGTGAAACACTTTATTTTTCATTGGTGTTTTCTCTCCGTGTAATATACATAGGAAGTTAATGATGAAAGAATAGTATTCATTGAAACTGAGAATTATAGTATTTGCAAATGTAAAATGATGATTTACGTAAGTGTTGTAGTCAAGAACATTATGAATATAAATACGCCTCCATCTATTCTCAGTCTTATAATGCCATTCGTTGTCCAGTGGGAGATGAAGAGTGACGTTGAGTCTGCCATTTAACCTATTATGGCAGCCTAAAAAAAATTAAATAGCCTTGATGTAAATATGAGGTGGGAAAACAGAATTCATCTCCATTAAGTGACATAAAAACCATGGTAAGAACAACAGACGGGTGGGTGTGCATTAAGTAGTGAAATCCCTAAATTCAGACTCTAATTATAAGCACAAGGACAATTGCCTCCCACATACTTAAACTGTTATGGGTTTTTCAGACAGAAAATATGTCTCACAGTTCTTCAGGCACCAAGTATGGATTTTCTTTTGCATTCTTTTTCACCTGATGCATAATTTCTTTTCTCCTCATATAAACTGAGGTCCTAATACTACAAAGCTGAGTTTTCTTAAATAAGATGTGATCTTCAGGCATTTTTCTAGGTCTGTTCTGAGGAAGTGGCACCCTTTTTATGGTGCCTTAAGCAGAGTTTGCACCATTATATTCAGATTAATTGGGGCAATTGGTTTAGGTTTGTTTTTTGATTAGATATTTCAGCTTCATATTATTGTCCTAAAGATCTGTGGATGATTCTGGATGATTATGTTGATGAACCAAACTCGTCATATAGATCACTGTTTCTTCACTTCTAAATGATGTCTTCTTATAAAGATAATATACTTGCAAGAAAATTGTTATTGTTAGATCAAGCAGTTTTTTTCATATTGAGTAATTTGAGAAAAGTGTTTGACCTGTGAAACTGTAAATGACAATAGAGTTGGTCTTAAAAGTATATTCTAAAGTTAATTGTGTGTTGCAGTTTCTTAAATATTAAACACTTTCTGATACAGGAGTGATCATTTTGATAGCTCTTCCATCTTTAACATAGTACAAGATACAGAGTTAATTATTTTATTTTTTTAAATCAAAATCATTTCTTCAACTTGGGTTGCTATTTAAGTTAGGAAAGGAGATGCATTATGTCCCTGGCTGACTGATGTAATGACTATGATGTCATATCTCTACGCCAAATTTGTCTAATTTTGTTTTTCAGTAATTGTCTTCTTATCCTCTTCTATGCTTGATTAAAGTTATTGACTATCACATATTTTTGACATGTAGAAAGTTGTAGATCACAATCAAGTCCTCTCTAATCTTATCATAAATAAACTAAATATAATGATCTTAAATGTCTGTCTCCTACACATTACAAGATTTTCCTGATTCTAACTCTTGTAAGTCCTGCTGGATCCTTTTAATTTTAACATTATTTCAAACTGAAGATACCAGGCACTGGATATGGTATTCCAATAATGCCATATGTGCAGATAATTTCAAGTCCTTAGTACTACCATATATTTCCCTGTAATGCACCCAGGGATTGTTGTTAGCTCCCTAGCTACAGCAACATGGTAAGAGCAATTGTTTATTTACTGTGACTTCTAAGTTCTTTAGGGATTCACTGCTTTCTAAGAAGTAGTGCTCCGTTTTATGTAACCTGTCTTGAATGTTCTTAATGTTCTTAAATAAATGAAAATAATACAATTTATAATCTAACATCTACTTAATATTGCAGCTTATTTGAAGGTTTTTTACTTATTTGGTCAGGGCAGAGCTTCAGCTTTTCCTTTACCAGCGAAGAGTCAGTCACTGGGTTTTATATGTATTTTGCATGATTGATATTTTAAAAGAGACAATAAAGGGGATTTTACAAAGCATTAGAGCATTAATACAGCAGAAAGAAGGCTTATAATGTGTTTAGCTTTTGCTGATACCTAATGATACGTCAAAAAAGCACTCTACTACAAGGCTGCTTTTAAGATCCAAAGGAACCAGAGGAGTTGTAAAGAATAATGGATAGCATATCCTAGATTAATTCTTTTAAATTTAGTTTTAGGAGTAGAAGCACAAAAATCCTGCCTTAATCTTGCTATTTCTTTTAGGTATGCTGCTTATTTTACTTTTAGTAACTTGTAATTTAAGATCACAGTTATTAGGTGTATTTCTGCATTTTATATATCGCTCCCAGATGCTACAGTATTAGTTTTTATCACTGCATATTTTATGAAATGTCAGCCTTCTGTTGGCTGTTCACGCAGCATTGTTAGTGATCAAAGCCACAACATAAAGGAGAGAAATCTAAACAGTTGGCTTATCTTTGTCCTTCATTGTGACACAATACCATAAAATTACTTTACTATATAAAAGGCAAGCAAAGCTTCATGTAGCACACTCTGAAAAGGTGAACTTCTTGTTAGGCTCAACGAAATAGATAAACTCTTATCAGTAATATTTTGTATAAGGAAAGTAAAGTTAGCTGTTACATCTTTTTGCTTTGGATCAAGTTTTCATCTTTTTCTGCCTTTTCAAATCACAGTGATCTTTTTAATATAAAATGCTTTTATAAATCTATACATTAAAATGTTTTAAAATTGAAGAAATGTAATGCCCTTCAGAGTGTACTATATGATGTATTTTAGAAATAATCTGTATTATATTTTTAGGAACTTCCCTGAAATATAATTAGTCAAGGCACACTATATCATTTGAAGAGTGATAAATGGAAAGATAATTGTCTTTACATTATGAAAACTGCTTTTGGTTATCAAATATATTCAACTTTTCATTTTGCATGTGACATTATTCTGAATTTATCTAAATTTAAAAATTTCAGGACAAGTATCAGCCAACCTTATTATTTTATTTTTTTTTTGCTTGCGTGAGTTCTGTATCAGAACTGAAGTAATAAAGTGGTAAAAGCTCTACGAGCTCTGGAGATATTCTATAGGAATTAAAATCTTGAATGATTTTGATCAGCTGTTGTGTATGCCCTACACAGCAGTTGGTTCAATCAATTTTATGTTTTGGGATGGGTTTTATTAAAACGAGCTGCTGCTTTCAGTAAATCATTGTAAAGATGCTAGCTTTGTATATGCTTTTCAGGGACCTGCAGCTTACCAATGCAGTCTCTCAATATAACCACACTTAAGACACTTAAGTCTGTTCACCAAGAGGCTATAGTGAGTTAGTGCCCTCCTTTCATTGCAGGTTATTGGTCAGAACAGGAAGATCATGAAAAGAAAGATGTCTCATAATAGTGGTGGAAAAGGTATAATATTGTGAAGATTAAAGGCAGGCCAATCTCTGGACAGTTTCTCATAAAGAAAAATGATGATGCATCTGACTTAAAAAACATTTATGCTTCCAACTGAGCATTGTCATGCTTTTCAGTAACTCTAATGCCTGTAGTATGCCTTCATTCTCTCTCAGAGTATGACTATATTTTGATGTGCACTTTGGAGACTTTGAACAAACTGATAGTGGTATATCAGAAACATTGATTATTTTTTTCATTTAACTATGAAGACTGAAATTTGGGAAGACAAAATATAAAACATTCTGACAGTGATAAGTAGTCCAGCATCAATTTTATTATCTACCTCCTACCCCCTACAACTGAAAGCTCTCAGCATTAAAAACAACTGGCCTGTTCCCTGTCTTTCTCAGATAAAGCCTTTTTGTGATGTGTTTCTGTTTTGATTTATTGAAGTGGGTCCCACATTGTACAGTCTCCTCCACTGGTTACTGGAGAAGGTGTATTTTGCATCTCCTATATCCAGTGATATTCTAATTTGCTGAAGAAGGCAGAAAAATCTCCAGCTTGCTGTGGCTATGATGGATTTGGAAGGACCAAATAGCGATGTTCAGAGCATGCTTACTGTCCACAGCAGCAGGAGCTGTTTCTCCTAGGGAAAAGAGAGATATACAAGGTTATTACAAGCAGTCCTCTAAGTGCCTGAGAACGGGAAGGCCTAATAAGTTGTGGACATGCTTAAAGAGTCCATGAGAAATTTAGGTGAAGGTGGAGATGTGACAGTAACGGGTAAGCACAGTCTTTGAAGAGGGTGAAATGTTTATTCTTCTTTGTGGTCTTA
This sequence comes from Perdix hodgsoniae, assembly GCA_035772895.1. Lineage (NCBI taxonomy): Eukaryota > Metazoa > Chordata > Aves > Galliformes > Phasianidae > Perdix > Perdix hodgsoniae. The sequence continues at coordinate 29,402,861 of JAPSGF010000005.1, read as the reverse complement.
GTATGTCAGGGTTTCAAGTCTGTAGCTGGAGAGTAAACATTTATTCAGTGCTTCCTTATATATCTAAGACTGCTTCAACCACATGATAAGATAAACAGATGCTAAAGACATTTTAAGAGCTGGAGTGATAGACAGCTTATCAAGTCAGATTCTCATATGCTTACATTGATTAATCTCTTTGATTCTCTGGCCAACCAGTTATGCATTCATTATTAAATGCACAACTTTCACATATCCAAATGCAAACCTAACATGTACTAATTTTGCAGTGACTAAAAGTCAAGTCTTGATGAAGCATAATACATTATTTGAAAGACGTGATGTTTATTTCTGCAGTTGATGCTTTGTCGTGCAGAGTTTCAATCTTTGTGTGAAGAGGTGATAAAGATTTGTTAAAATAGTGAATATAGTATTTTGGTGCCTTTTAAACCAATACTCCTGAATCTTGATACGGACTTATGCAATCATTATGCTTTGGAAACTTAATTTCAATTTACAGATACTTTGTATGCACACATACTCAAAATATTTACAAGGTTGGTCCTACAAGTTTTAACCAAGTAGCCTTATTTCCACGGGGGGGGGGGGAAAAAAAAAAAGTTTTTGTTTGTTTTTACTACCTTTCTCTTGCTTTCAGATGCACTCTTTACTAGCTTTTGTTGATGCACTTTTACTGATGCGCTCTTATCCTCAAATCTCTAACCTGAGTGCTTTAAATGTAACTGACAGAGAAAATTGAGTCAAATTCATAGTCAGAAAATTCTTAATCAGGTAGGAATTGTTGCTTTGGACTTGAATCCCTGTTGATAAAAATTAAGTTTCTAAAATGTTGCTATATTAGTCTGTGCAAGGGATATCACCATGCTTTTACCTGAGAGAAGTAGCAGTTGCTGTTCTGCACTGCAGAGAGCTCAAAGAAGGTGAGAAGTGGATGTAAGCAAAATCATGATCAAGAAATGTCATATTGCAGCCCCAAATTTAAGAAATTCATATTGACCTTTCTTATTAACAACATCCTAAATCATTTTGAAACACTTCCATTTTGTAATTTATGAGTGTGAATCTGTGAGCTGTTAGAATTGAGAAGGGGAAAAAATACTGGAGTTCCTGGAACACTGTCTTCAGTATACCTTTTGTTTAACATGCAGATTTTTATTAATGATGAGCACAAAAAAATGCATGAATGTTAGCTCGTCTGCAAGAATTGAGATGTTTTCTTGGTAACAGTAGAGTAAATCAGATCTTTTCTAAGTGAATGAAATTTTAGTTCAGAATTTATTAGTAAAGTGAATGGTAACAGGTGCTAATGACACTTTATGAATACAGAATCTCAAATACAACGTAAATGGAAGCAGTTAGAATTCTATCTAACTCAACATTAAACCATGCCATATAGTACATCTTTTCTGGTTTTTGTCCTTAAAAAGGAGACACTGTTCTTTGTAACAGAAGTTTTCCTCTATCCTCTAACAATTGAGAAAAATTGCTGTGCTTCAATTTTGTCCTGATAGTGAAAATATTTATTTGCGATGTAAAAAAAGCTGCAATTCTACTTGTGTCACATCTGAGAAAACATTACTGAAAACTTTTTTCTATACCTAGTAGTTGAAATAAAAACCAGTGGAATTTGCAATGATGCTACCAGTTGCTGTTTCATAATTCCTTGCAGATTTATGCCCATTTCAGGCAAGCAAAGGGGCTGCTGTCCAGCCTGATCTGTCTAAGAAATAGGAGCTTATTGGTGAAGTCTTTCTCCAAAATGAGACAGGATTCAAAAGGAAGGGGAAGGCTTTGGGGATTGGTGGAGAAACTATAGTTTACATTAATATTCCTAAAGAACCAGTGTGGCCAGACTGAAAAGGAGTTTGTAACACACATTTGTTTGAAAATAGGATAAGATTGTGTGGATTAATGTTTAATTTTAATACATTTATAAGCACCAGCTCATAATGCATTTACTTTTAAGGAGTGCAGCTAGCAATACCCTGTTAACATGTTAAGGACATGCAGAAGTATAGGAAGATGTATAATAAGCTTAAAAGAGCTTCAGAAGGAATTCATCCATGGATGGCAGATGTTGGCAGAATGCTGAAGGAATCTGATTGTATTGGAGAATTTGGCAGGATGAAGCGTCCACCTCACTCACAGACTATGCTGTTAAGCTCTTCCATGTAAATACTGGCAAAGAACCAGTTTGTAGTTTCATTGAAGAGCACACCAACTGTAATAATTGTAATCATGAGATTGCAGCATTTATATATTCATCAGGTGCACCTTTAGTTGTGGCAAATTGCTATTCAGAAATGGAGTTCATGTGCCTAATTTTTATTAAGGAGAATGAGAGCTTAAAAGAAATTTAACATATCAATTTCTGATAGATTGCTCTCTTTTATAGTAGTTTAAAAGGTTGCTTTTTAAAAATATGTGTATCTGAGGTTACCGAGACTAAAGAGAAGGAAGATAAGTGCTTAATGCAGTTTGTGTTTAATTATTATGAAAAGTAGTGTCATTCAGGTCAGTTAAAGAACAAGTTGGTTAGATGCAGGAGACGTACCATACTGCCTCACAGGGTCCCTGTTATATCACTTGCCATTCAGTGATGAACTGGGAATGTGATTGCCTTTCTAACTTCACATTTCATGAAAGCTGTAGGGAAGGTGCTGAGAAAACAGTCAAAGCTAACACTGATAGAATTTGACCATGTCTTCTGCATACTGGTGAGGTGGCAAATTACAAAGATGTCTCTTTCTTTATAATGGCTAAATTGAGATAAGCTCAGGAATATTGGAACTTTTAGGGCCTGAGATACTTTCAGACCCAAGAGGATACTCTTTAGACTAGGACGGGGACACCATGCCATCTCTAGGGATGAAAAGACTTTTGCCATTGATAGCAAAATGGGAAAGATCTGTCACAGCTACAAGAATTATGGCATACTCCCATTTCCCTCCCTGCTTCTTGTTTTGTTTTGCACTACATTAAAGATTTTAAGTTCATTCAAACATTGATGACATAGAGCAAAACCAGAGTTTATGCACATTGTACATGGAAAGCATGTGCTTTTTTTTTTCTTCATTTGAAATCTGAAACAACAGTTCCGTATTTAATCACTGAAATAATTGTTTGTTATTTGTTTTTTTTATTATTATTAAAAACAAGCAACTCGTGAACATTTCTGATATATAAAAAAGGGAGGGAACAAGATGTTAGGTGAAAAATGCACTAAAACTTATTCACAGCTTTTAACTTGAAAAACTTGATTGTATAAACATATGCTATTTTTTCTCTCCAGTTCTGTAAATATGAAAGGATTCTTCCTTGATTCTTTTTCACCACATTTTAGATTTTTTTAACTTGCCTTCAGACGTTTGATAATGGATGAAAAAACAGTGCATTGACATTTATTTTTATTATCCTTTTCTGGGGTCTGTTTCTGTTATAGTTGACTTTCCTTGTAATGTCTACTATCGAATGTTTATATATATATATATATATATGTTTATATATACTAATTCTTTGCTTAAAAAAAAAAAAAAGGCTTTAAAATGTATTTTCCCTGAACTTTTCCAGTGTATTCCAAAATGCATGAAAAAAATATAAATATTTCCCCTCCATCCTCCCCCGCCCCAGAATATATCTTAAAATATTTACCATCCTCGTGTGCTCATCTTTAGACAGAGGAGTTTGTGCTGGCTGTATTTAGACACACAGCCCTATCGAATGTTTTAAGCAATTGCAGTGGGGAATAACAAAAATAGAACCACAAAACAAACCTTGTGTAATCCTATATCACTAAAATTTGATTTGCACCAGCTTAGAATTTTACTCTGTATATTTATGTGCAAGCTGAAATTACAGATGCCAGAAGTTTGGAGGCTGAGACTACTTTGAATTGTTGTCTTGGGCAAGGTTGGAAGCTATACCCATTCCACATTAATGTGTGATGAAGAGAATATATTCCTTTGGAATTCCCCTTATTTTAATATTATCACCAAAGTTGCAGATTTTTAAGATTATTTTTATAGCATATTTTCTTCTTTTGAATAGTCTGCAATACTTTCTTTACTATTCACCCAGCATTCCTCCAGTTTTAATACTTCATCTATAGTGAGCACCCCATAGGAACATATGACTTAGGAAAGGGACAAAATCAGCAGAAAAATAGGTGGTCTGAGCATTTATGCGTTAAATATGCATGTTAATTAGAAAAAATTAGAAAAAATATGAAAACAGATGTTACATAAATTATTTCAGTCTCAGGGTAGTAGTAACTTATACACTGACAATAACTTTTATACGTGCATGTGTATGTGTATATCTATTTCTGCATTTCAGAACATTTATGCAACTCCTACGTGGGTAGCAATGGAAAAGAAACTTATAGTTTAGGCAGAGCTTCTCAATTTCACCTGTGCCTTGTGGATGTTTTTCTATTGTCTGATAATATCCATTGCACTCCTTGAAGAATTTTCCTGAAGGAGGAGATACTAGCAACAGAGTAGGTCCTGTTTTAAAACCCAGGGAGGGCATTTCAGATAACTGATATGTGGAATTATATGGAAAATGTTTCTTTTCCTGCATGTTAGTAGGCTAGGAATCTAGAATTTTAATATACAGTCCAGTCTTCTATTCAATCGTATATCCCGTTCTTTACTTTGATCTCTTAGTTCTTCTGGTCAAAAATTTATTAAAATCCTTTTAGTGTAAGGCAGTCCAACAACTAAAATGTTGAAAATATGTTAATCAAAGGCAGAATTTTCTAAGTGGGTATTCATGCTAGAATTCGTCTGCTTTTAATGCAGTTGTTTTGTCATTTCCTAAAGAAGACACTTCTGACTGACAACCAATTTTCTGAATATAAATTCTGATATAATTTGAATAATTACATAATTTCTGTCCGTGTAAAAAAACCCAGACATATGTGCATATCGTATTTTAATTATCACCACCAGACTGAAAAGTTAACTTCTTGGGAAATGAAGGCAATACAACACACAGTGAGGAGAAATGTTGAAAAAAGACCTGTAGCCTTCTGTAAATTTTCAGATAATTACTTCAGTATAACATTCTACTCTTCTAGCTTCATAGCTTTCATATTCTTTGAAATGTTGCGAGTCTCTGTTTTGTGTTGTATTTTTTTTTTTTTTTTCTGTAAAATCTAGCATATACAGTGGGAAGATAAAAGGCTGCAAGAAGTAGACAATGAATTCTGGAAGACGAGGAATAACAGTATTTCTAGCAGATTGTTAGTATTGAAGAGTTTTTTAAAATAGTGTTCAGGGTACACAATTGCTATTCTAGCAGATGCATTATGCTAGTAAATGTGTGAGAATGTGGTACTATATGAAAATGAATTACAGAAAACTATTAAGAATCTTATTTATGTCTTGAAGAGGAAATATATTACCATAAATCCTACTTTATACCAATAAATTGTGTTGTCTGCACAGAATTATTTAAACAAGAAAAAATAAAGCGATGTGTTAATCCTTCACTGCACATGTATTCATTTGCATTGCAAGAGTCACATCACATGGGAAAAAAAGGAAATTGCTTGAAAAGGAGTAGATTGTTCCAGCTATGTGTCTTGAACTTTCAAAAAAAAGTACTTTGGAATCTTAGATATTCACTATCAAGCATGTAGTTGTGATGACTTCAAAGGCCTGATTAGAGTCCTTTCTTTTCTCTGAGACGATGTCACCTTTCTTTCCTAGTTTTGTATCTTTTTGTAAGCAGATCACCTTTAATTAATTTCCTGTTATCTTCTTGAGAAGTCACTTCTGTATTGAAGCGAGTACAGATAATTCCATTTCACTGGAAGATACTTCAGTTACTGTCTGGTAAAATAAGAGCGGACCCTAACCGCTGAGTCCAGGTACATTAAGGGCCCTCCCTCCCTTTTCAGCACTCACTGTTTTTTGAAAATCTCACAGCTTCACAGTAGCACGTTCTAACTTCTGTGGAACTAAGTGTTTTTCCATAGTCAGTTGGAGCTGACATAAACCTTTGGGTCTCTCTATACGTTAATGCTTTTACAATTGCTGGCTTTAATAAAAATGGTAAAATCATAATTCCAACTCATGACAGTATCCATCCATTAATACTTTAATTATCCTTTAAGAAGGATAATTCTTAATGAAATTTGAAGAGAGAAGCTGCTTTGCTTTTGAAAACATTAGCCTTTCACAACTGGATCCAGACTTTCTAAGAATTTCTGCTACTGTTTAGGCATCAATAAAAATAATAAAAAAGATTGCAGAAGTATTTAAAAGAAATGATGACGTCACTTTCTTTGCAGGTTAAGAAACTTATGTTAACACTGTGGACCCTAACAGTACTGCTGATTTCAATCTGTGTTGTTTAATCTCTAGTAAGAACTGAACATTCACATTAAGCCTTCTGGTTCTCTGAATCTGCAATGAAACATACAGATCATTACAGATACAGAAGTTCACATTCAGTTTCCTCTGTACCTCCATTTTTCTGTTTTGATATGTTGAATCAGCGGACGCTGTAAGATAATAGAAGGAATAAATCTACTTCTCAAATTTGAGCTCTTTCCTTTCAGATGCCTGTCTGTTTCAGAATTCAGACTCTTAGAACTCTGTTTCTGTCTGTCTCTGAAGCGAGAAATAGAATCCTTAAGTAATTCTTTGGTTTTCTGTAGGTTGATTTTGATAATTTTAAGAAAAAATAACTAGCATTAGTTTGTCTTCATGTAAGATGAAAATGATAGTCGTCTTAGTCAAAAGATGTAAAAAATGGTACTTGTAAGGTGCTTTTGTGTTCAAACTTTTCTATAATGTTTTTACTGTAATTTATGAACATGAAGATGTGCATTCTGTGAAAATTTCAAAAATTCAGTTTATGGCTCTTTGAATTGCTGAATAGCTAGAAAATGTTACAGTCCTTCTCCCTTTTTTTTTCATTCTATTTCATTATTTCCTGTCAAATGTCAAAAAAAATGCGTATTTCTTGTAAAAATTTGCATGTCCAAGCTGGCTTTGCCTAAGTGACATATGCTTTAGAGTTTTCACATTACTAAATGAAATTATGACCACTAACATTTCTAACTCTTGAGGGAAAAAAAGTCTGTTATTAATATATATAGGTATATTTATACATATATAATCCAACTGATGTATATTATATAGATACACACATATGAATGCACACATGCATATGTGAATATTTCATTTTCATAATACAATTGCAGTAGTAAAGATGTTCCTGTTTTGCAATACAGTAAGCATTTCTATTTTATGCATTTAGATAGATTTTCATCCTACCCATATTAGTGGAGCTCTAGGCACTTCTCACCTTAACAATAATTATTAGCATGACCGCTTTAAATAATATAACCATATTTATTGATATTTGTTAATATGACTGACATTTTTAGATGGGGCAGTTCTCTCTCTCCTTTCTGGGAAAAATGCAATTCTGTAGGTATGTGCTTCCATCTGTCTATGCTAGATGATGCAGAATGGAAGGAATGTTCCTTGTGTTTGAAACAGAAGGCAACGAAGCTTTTGGCTATAACTTATTTTTTGTTGTGAATTTGTTTCATGATTTCTGATTGGCCTTTGAGAAATCTCTGTCTGGTGCAGCAAGAAAAAATAATCTTGTCATAAAAGGCTCTGCTTTGGTTGACAGACGTGTGGGAGCACAGTTATCATTCAGCAGCTTTAGGTTGCGGTACCTATTGCATTTGATGAAGATAAAGATTAATTTTAATTGCTATTGAGAAAGGTGTTACTTTAGTCTGCATTGCTGAAATGATGCTGTAAAGCATTCTGTACCAACTGACAATTTGAAAGAGCTACTGGTGCTTGCAGATGTGTTAGTATGACATAGACCATGTGAAAGCTGATGGGTGTTCTACAGCTTCCGTGTGAGGCTGAATCCCAGAGATGTGTGGAGATGGTAGGAGGCACTATTTGAGGAGCCCATACATGAAGTCCTTTTTTTGTGCTCTATTTTAAAAGAAGCTTTTTGCCAAACATCATTCCTCTGAAACATTTTGAGTATTCTAGTCCTTTCTTCAGAGAACGGTTGTTATCTTAATGTCTCTTTTGTGTGCATGTATGAATGTATGTCTGTGTGTGAGTTACTTGTGGTAGGGAAAGGAAGAACAAATAAATGATATGGAATGTATAAAATGATAAAGCATTCTCTTTGAAATTATTTCCTATGGCAGTTGATAGTCTAGTAGTTGTTTAGAAGGAGAATATAGAGGAATATGGTTATTACTGCAGAAATTTCTGTCACATGCAAGGAAAAAGTTTACAAAGAGTAGTTTCACCTGAAGTTTTCAGAGCTCCTTAGGCTTATCCCATGGGGTTTAGAAACAAGAAACTGGGAAACTATTTGAATAATGGGGAAACCCAAGGAGTTGTTGCATTTACAGTTGTTAGCCATATTGCAAAGGAGAAGTTCTAGAGTATTTTTTCACCGGGAATATTGCAAGCAGTGAAGACTTTGTGTCTAGGTACAATGCATTTTGAAATCCAGCTAGAATGAAGAGTAATGGAGGTTGTCTGAATTCTTTGGGAATGACTCTCTGAGTGAAATGAAAACAGCAGGAAAAAATGTAGTTACTGCAGTCTCAGAGTCTGGGAGGAGCAACATTGTCAAGAATACACTTAAAACAAGGAGGAAAGTGATTATCTAATATTGTAGTAGCTGATTATGAGCATCTTTGAATGTAAGCATAAACTCTTTTCTTCAACTGTTACAAAAGTATTTTGCACATTTTTTCAAGAAGTGTGGATCATTTTGCAATGCGTTGAGCAATAGAAAATATATTCCTTGTTTCTCTTGACCTTTGATGTATTGCGGACTAGACCAGTAGGAGGGCAAGTTAATGCTGTAGTAACATAGCAAGAGGAAGATGTCTGGAGGTAGTTAAAAAATTTTCTATTGCTATGAAAAATATACAGTAAGCCTACATAGACAGATGTATCAGGCACTGCATTTCAAAGCCTTTCCTTAATGTACCATCTTGTTTGCTGTACTTACTTATAATTTACAATAGAAAATTTGTCAGAAATACATTGCCTCTAATGGAAAAACAAACAAACAAACAAAAAAAACCACCACAACCCAAAGCAAGTTATATACATTAGAAAAGAAAATGTGTTGCAATGTAAAATGTGCTGGTTTATGGCATGTCATTTGCTGATCTCCAGGGAAGGAGATTCCACATTCTGTATAGGCAGCTCGTTCACATGTTCTGTCACCCTCAAAGTGCTCTTTCTCATATTGGGATGAAACTTCCTATGTTCCAATGAGTGCCTGTTACCCCTTCTCTTGTCTCTGGGCACTACCAAAAAGAGCATCACCTCATTTACTCAACAACTGCCCTTTAGGTATTTATAATCATTGATATATTATCTACTCTCAGTCTTCTCTGGGCTGAACAGTCCCAGGTCCCTCAGTCATTCCTCACAAGGGAGATGCTCCAGGCCACTGATCATCTTTGTAGTCCTCCACTGGACTATCTCCAGAAGTTTCCTGTCTGTCTTGAATTGAGGAGCCTGGAACTGGACAAAATATTCCAGATGCTGCTGCTCATCAGGGCAGGGTAGAGGGGGGAGGATCGCCGGTCTCGACTTGCTGGCCACTCTCTTTTCAGTATACCCCAGGATACTACTGTCATTCTTGGCTACGAGGTGCACTGCTGACTCATGATCAACCTGCTGTCAAGAAGGACACACTTGTGTCCTTCTCTGCAGAGTACCCTTCCAGCAAGTCATCCTCCAGCCTGTACTGATGCATGTGGTTATTCTTCCTTGCCCTTGTTGAACCTCATAATCTTTCTGTCTGCCGAGCTTTCCAGCCTATTAGGTCAGTATTTGTCAAGTTTCTTGGAATGGACAAAAATATATGTTGGCTTGCTTAAGAGGGAAAACCCTTGTAGACATAAGCTGGTTATTTGTGTTTGGAAGTTCTGAAGTGTTTTACAGACATGGGTGATTGTTAGTGTGGGATTTCACTGACACTAGTTTGCCTTAGGAACTGATATAGAAAAAACAAAAAACAAAAACAAACAAAAAAAAAACACCTTAAATCCTGATTAGGTCTCTGCTTTAATGCCTGAGACCTGAAATCTCAAAAAGTAAATTTTTCTGTTGTTACAAGTTTAAACATCCTCACTGACCTGGATCTGAATCAAAGTCTTATCATTTGTGAAACTAAGATTAATTGCAGAAAAATCAAAATGGATGATACCAGCTAAAGGGTGATGCAGGTTAGGATTTATTTCTCTCTTGTGTAGTCAGTGCTGTAGTGAGTGGAGAGCATGTGATTGCAGTGTCTGCATGAGTGAACAACCAAGTTTCCTCTTTTTTTACCATCTTTTACCACCTTACATGGAAGCTGATGTCACCTAGAGGAAGACTCCCTGTTCCTCTTATCCTCTGAATCACTGTTAGTCATTTCTTAGCCCAGTTGCTTTTTGCCTTTTCTCTTAATGGACCGCTGGGATGTGAGCTACTTATGTAGAAATAAATAAATTAATTCATATTAAATGTTGTGAACAATGTAAAACAGTACAATTTGAAAAATTCTGGAACCTTGATTTCCAGAGCTAAGTTTGTTTATAGCTTCTGTGCTGTAATAAAGTAATTAAACTGTCCATAAGGCAAAAAATTCAGGGCCTGGATGTTGCAGAGACACATTAAGCACAGTGGAAATTGAATAGAATGGATATAGAAACAGACAACATGGATGAAGTTGCAGAGACTTGTAAGGTCGACTTTTTTCACTTTTGCCAAGTAGAAGACAGTACAGGAGAAAGAAAAAACAAAATCCAACACCATGGTGGGGCAGTGGGGTAGTAGGGCTGTGGGCAAGGCTGGCACAAGCTGGCATGCCGTCAGGCCACGCAGCAGGACAGGCTGAGTGAGCTGCCCAGATGCAGGGCAGTGGTGGCAGCCTCAGGCTGCTGGTAGCAGCCAGCTGTAGGCTTACCTGCCACCCCACGGAGGGATTCTTCCAGGGACTTAAGAGGTCTAAAAGTATTTCCGTATTTCCTCTCTGCTGCTGCATTTGGTGTCTACTGACATGGGATATTTGCATGATTAGCTGTTCATTTCTTTCCTCATGTTTCAAGCTTCTAAATGTATGGCAGCTTTTTTTTTCCTTTTTCCTTTCTTTTTTTTTTTTATTATTTTTTTTTTCCTGGGTAGGGATCTTTACCAGGTATTTGACATCAGTGATTCTTATGTCCTTAGGCACAAGAAAAGACTGACATTTTTAAAATGTACTTTTTTTTTGTCACTCCTCCAATTCATTTGCAGACAGAGATTGTGCAGTAGGAAGTGTGTTACATCTCTGATAATATTTTGCCTTTTTCTAAATATCTTCTTGAAATTGAAGATTTTTTTGAAAAGGACGATTTTTGCATTTTTCTTATCATCAGTTGATCTGTTTTTACATGGTAGCCTCTTTATTAATAATGTTATTTTTTTCTATATTGATTATGAAGTTGGACAAATGCAAAGCACTGTAATCAGTGCATTCCTACACTGCTACAAAGGAAAGATATTAAAACAGGGTTTTGCGTGCTTTAACACATATAAGTGGGATTTGTTAAAACAAATGGAAATGGATGTGGTTTAACTGTTTAGATTTTTTAAATTTTAACTGAACTTTTATATCTTAGGAAACATTCCTGTTTAAAGAAAGTGCTTCTGTTATTCTGGACGAAGCATAGTGGCTTTATTGCTATGAGAATATTTTACTTCTGATAATGAGGGGGGAAGTATATGTACATAAATACACAGTTTTTCTCTAATCTGATTTGATAATCCAATTTCCATTGTTAGATGCAGATTATAAAGAATTTTGCTCTGGTAGGGGTTCTAAAGCCTTGACATTGTTTTAATCTGATAACGAATGGCTTTAAGTTCATGTTCTTTCAGTTGTTGGCAACAAATCTAAACCTGTGCTTTTTGGATTTATGAGGATAAGTCCTGCTTTGGCAATCTTGTAGATCCTCAAGAGAATAGTTAAACAGTGATTAATCATTGTTTCTTCACTGAGTGTGCAGAAAAGAATGGAAAAGCTGCATTTCACACTTCTGAAGCAATTAATCCCCATGATCTTAGCCAGGTTTGTCTTGTAGATAAGTCGGGAAGCAAAACTGTACCTAATTTATCAATGTATGCATGCCATAAAGTATAAAACACACAATTTATTTCATATCATTTATAGTCAAATGTAAAAAAAGAGTGACTTTGCCATATCCAAGAGTGTTTCTTACATTACCTTCATATAAACTAAGTACCAGAGATTACAATGGGATTCCTGTTTATTGTGCACATCTGGTGCAGTCACTATGCATTTTCTCATTCACTTGCTGGCATTTTTAGTGATTGTGGCATAAATCACCTTGCTAATCAGAAACATAAGTGACGGGAAGTCATCTCCTTTTTTTGAACAATGGGAAAAAACATATGGCTTCTTAGACAGGACTTGGCTGTTATACTATTTATGTGGCATTATATTCTGTATTTAGAATTTCATATTAATTGCTGTGCTTTGACTGAAGGCATAGAATGCCCTGTGGTGTTGGTCAAAGTATTTGTTTTATGATCTACTTATGATGCTTTCCACATGTAGTATCTGTTGTATTTGTGGATATCAACAGTGAAGCTAAACATGCAGCTTGTATTTTAAAATGCGATAAAATGTTTTCAAACACTTTTTAATCGATATGAAATGGGGTGCTGTATGTTCCAAATGACATCGTATATTAAAAAGTTGTTGTAAATTATGTGGCACAGAAATCAAGAGAAAGAAAATTTTGTCCTTGCAAAGAACACATATTCTCTAAACTTCAGTTCCTGCAAAGTATCTGTCACTGGATTTACCACAGTGTGTATAAAACCAGTTACTGTTTGCAGAGTTATGTAAAATCAGGTTAGGAGATGGGACTGGTAGCTTTTGTGAAGGATGCATATTGCTAATTGCGGTCCTAAATTAAAATTCCCTGTGGGATAAAACATATAATAACATACCAAAATTATATAAACGTGTGGGAAAGATAATTACAGCCAAAAGCAATTTATGTATAATATCAGTTTATCTAGTTCCGCTTTCTTACATGAATGTTTTGCACTTCATTTTGAGCTACATATTTTGTGATCCATGACTGTGATTACTCCTTAGCCAAATAGTTCATTATTAATAATAATTACTATAGGAACCTTCTGGTAGCCTTTTGGAAAAGTGTATTTTTCATAGCCAATGTCTTTCAATTTTGTTTACTGTTATATTATTTATTTTAAATAAATAATTAAACATGAAAATTTATTAGTCTTATGTACCAAGTTTCTCTAATTTGGATCTTTATATATCATTGCATAATATTGGTATATACTAGTTACTCTTTACGTTTAAAATGATATTTATCTCAGGAAATTCTTATACAATTGCAACAAATACTGAAGTGATTAACTGATATGAATAAGACTTGCATGTTCAGCTCTTAATATTGGGGAAGATAAATGGAATGGAATATGTGACTATCTCAAATGAGCAGCTATTTATTAGTAATATCTCTCTGACAGTGCAAATTATGCCTCAGCAATACTAAAGAAAACAGATAATGAGAGAATACAGAATAATGGTTGTACTGCTGAATGCACTTGTTAGGCCTTATAGCTGAGGTCTTCATCTTCTCAGCTTGGTTTCAAGCCTAAATGCACACCTGGGATGCTGCTTTAGAAAGCTTGTCAGAGATTAACTTTTTACTCGGATATTTGGCCTGCAATGTGGACTGTTCAAAATCCTGAGGAAGTAAACTTAAACTGACTTGATATCCTTAAGAGGACTTTTACAGAAACAGAAGAACTTTTAAAATAAACGGACAACACAGCTGTAAAATTTTTACAACCATTGCTCAGTATGTTTTCTGCTGTTTCTTTTGTCATCTTATGAACAGAATCTGCCATTTCATCACAAGTTTTAGATTGCTGTGTATTAATGTATCACGCTTGATTTTTTAGAATGGCTAAACACACAAAAAAATGCCAACAACTATCAAATGACTCATCGGATCTGATTTCTTCAAATATTGATTTCTTTTATGTTCATTTTCTCTCACTAAGAAGAAATGACATAAAAGACATGCATGTAAAGTTGCTGACTAGATTAGTATTACTGCAGCATTTTTACACCTGTTGTAATGTCTGGCATTACAGATTAGTAGAGGATACTAAGAAGCCTTAAAAAATATGTATCCACACCTCTCATGGTGTCATGGAATGGTCACTTACTTCTTCTCATGGACATGCAGTGTGCAGAACTTGCTGCTGCTTCAAAGTAAAGGTGAAGATAGGCTGGTGGTGTTTCAGGTAAGTTGGGGGTCAGCTCAGCAGCATTAGAGCATGGGAAACCACTGATCTAGCTTACTGAGTGTTGGTGTTGTAGTGAGTGTTGGTGTTGTAGATGTGCAGTCTTTAAGGAGATCAGTATTATTCATTTGCATGATTTATGTGGGTTTACTTTATGCTTGTATGCCTGGCAGATTAGAAATTTTCTCTTGCAAAAAATAAGGTGAGGTGTAAACTAGAATTACAGCTTAAGACTCTTCAAAATTGATAAATGTAGAACTCCCTTCGTTGCCCTTAAATCAAAATTACCCAACACAATGTCAGTAATACTGTGTTACAAGTGATACTTTAATGAAACAAATTTTAGAATTCCAGTCATGATTTAGGAAGTTCGCTCCCTTTGATAAACAGTCACAAACAACTCAGGAGAGGGTTAAAGACTGTGTTTAGATAAAATGATTCTCCTTCTAATGAGGAGAGTGGATAAAATAATTTACTTCATTTTAATACAGTTATTTAAAACTTAAATTTTGAGTTTACAACCATCTGTCTCAAGGGCTAAGCTCACTATAAACTATTATAATCATTTAAATAAATAGAGGAAAAAACAATCCGTTCAATATGTTGAATCAATATGTCATGCTTTGAATATCTATATAATTTTCCTCACATTAGGATCCGTGGCACATGTACAGTACAATATGGTCTATAAATAGACCTGGAAAGAACAACACTGTATCTTGGTCTATGCAAGGGATGGTAGCACTCCCCACAACTTAGTAGCTGGTTTTGCCTAGCAGCAATCTTCTGCTGTGAAAAGAATGTGATTCAAAACCTAACCAGCCCTAACTGAAAGAAGATGAATTTTAATGGCTATACGGTAGTGAAGCATATCTTTGTAACTTTTTGTGTCCGCCACAACAGTGTTTATTTGATGACTGCATTTCATTCCCTTCTTGGACCAGGGAGAATAAGTACTGTTTCTGCTTGCAGCGCTGCTGTTCAGTGTTTCCTCTTTGAAACCACTGACTTGTGCAGCATTCTTGACCAGTTCTCGTGGTCCATGGATTAAGCAAATACTGCTAGATTAGTCTGTGCTTGTTCTCAGCACTAAACAGTGTATGTGCGTGTGTTGCACTGTACATATTCTAATTGCTTGGAAAATATGGACTGGAACGTAAGCTATGGGCCTGCTGCTCAGAGTTAGCTCAGGAGTACAGATGGAAGAAAAACACAAAAGAAATGATGGGTGGACATCAGTGAAATTTGTATGATTAAGCCTCTAAAAGGTATTTATGCTACCTAAGTTCCAATTCAGCTTTGTTCACAATGGAAGATTTTCATTGTTTTAACTGCTGAGGAATTATTTAATCATTTCTGAGTAGCTTCACAGACTATATTATGAAAGTGTAGTGAGGACATGGTTATTGTAAAAATAAGTGGCTTATAATATTTTAAGAGATTCAGTACATTTCAAATGTAATTTTTTTCTTGTATAGTACAAATGTGATCTAAAGCTCTATGTAGAAAATACTGTCAGAATGTGTGTAATTGGAAATACAAGACTGATTGTAGTAAATTTCTCTCATACTTTTATAAATTTAGGAAGGGTAGCATTCTAACTGTGTTGTAATAAGGGGACGAAGGATAGCAGTGACAGAGCAGTGAGAGTAGGGCCTACAGCATATTCAGGTCCTAGATCTGGGACTTCAATTCATTAACTATGTAAATAGAGAAGCTGCCATGTTCTGAGTTATGGAACTAGAATTCTCTTGTGGGCTTGTAGTGACATCAAAAACTATTAGAGGTTTGGTTTTGATCTCACTACAATCCCTTGATTCAGTTGTTCATCTGTATTTATAGTGCAAAAGAAATTATAAGGTGAGATGGATGGATGAAATTTGTCTTCCATTGTTCACTGTATAAATCACATACCGTCTCAAGGCTGTTTAAAAGAAAGAATGCATTAGTTCTTTTGACATTGTGCTCAGCTGTTCTGCAGACCAATCTAAATTAAAGCAAGTCAAATGCATGTTAATGGTGTGGAAGAGGAGTATTAGAAGAGGTTTCTGAAGAAATCTAGATTCTGATTTCACATGTAGCACTGACTTGGGCCCTATGAACCAACTTCTGTTTGAAACCATACCAAAATCCTTGTGTGAATGATGTGTTGCATGTGAAAACAGAAAGCAAAATGTTCCATATACAAGAAAGCCTCAGCATATGGTTGTGAGTGTCATCTAGCATCCCTATGCCTGACTTTCTGTATTTATAAGATGAGGGAAGTGCTCTGCAGAGTGGTTCAATTCAGCACTATTTGGAAAGCATTTTAGTTTGCATAAAGCTCAGAGTATTTAAATTTCTGAAGTATTAGTCTGTTGCTGAGTGGTGAGCACTATTGAACACTTACGTAGCATCCAAATGCTTGTCAGTATGCAAATATTTCAAATTCCTATGCTTGTATATGTTTTAGATTCCTAATAAAGTGATGGTTACTGTACTACATCAATTTTAGAAAAACTTAAGCTACTGACATACTTTTTTAATGTTGCTTTGTGTACTGCTTTTGTCCTTTTTATTTATAATTCCGTGCTTTTCTCTATGGTAGTATTTAATAAAAACTGAATTGTCACTAAGCTAGTTGAAATGCCTGGCTTTTTCAGCATTTTGTTCTGCTACATGGCTTCATCAAATCACATACTTTTACTCATAAGTTCAAAATTCTACAAGTAGATAGAATGTAAGAATAGATTTGAGTTTTCTGGGCATTCTTTAGTTTCTTTGGCTTGATAGCAAAAACATGCATTGGTTTATCTACATCTATTCAGACTTAGCATGCTAAGAACCACTGAAGACTAAGTCTCTATGTAATTTATTTTCAGTGTGTAGTGTAAACTGCTGTGCTGTATATACATTTTATATTTATGTCAGAAAAGGGTTTCAGAGGGGTACTTTAAAACCACCTTTTCGGCTCTAAATAGCTATTGTGTACATATGGTAAGGTACTGCTGCTTAACAATTAGTAACTGCTTTGATGAAACTAAATTACATGTTTAAGTTCCCATCAGGAAGTCGCTTCACATATCTGTATTAATGTATTCAAGGCTCGAGAAGGAAAGTTAATTTTCCAGCTTAAATATTTAATTCAAGCTTAAAATTTAGTCTGTAATTAGAGCTCCCAAATGGCAGGAACATGGAGTATTTGTCCATTTTAATTAGATTGTTGTTTACCTATTAATTATATATCATATCTTGTCATATAGTTTTGATGGTAACAGATGGTGCTAGGAGTTAGTAAGGGTTTGAACAAAATAAGATTTCACATGATTTATTAAGTTGCACTTTATTAGTGAGTGGTCTGCTTTCGTCAGGTTATTCTGAGGAATAAGAAGTTTGAAACATTTCACTAATTTTGGTGATTATTCTTTATATATCCTATTAAAATACCGAACTTAACATCTCCAAAAAGTGCATTCTTTCAGTTTAGAGGAAGATTTAATACCACTAGTATTTCGCAGAAGTTATAGCCTGTTAGACTGCTCACGTGATAGTAAGATTAAATGCTAAGATTAAATCTTTTTTTCTTTTCTAAATGCTCTGCATAAGACTTTTCAAAAGAGATGTATCTATTATCTGCAGGGAATGCTGTCTGGAGCTGTTAGAGCTGTAAGACCTTATTTGCCAAAATGTTACCTCTTGCAGAAAACCTGTGGTACATTTTCAAGCAAGTTTCATTGGGTTAATAAAAACAGCATATCCTTTTGTTGAATGGCACTTTCAAAATGTGCATGCATGTATCCATATCCCTGTTGCAC
This sequence comes from Perdix hodgsoniae, assembly GCA_035772895.1. Lineage (NCBI taxonomy): Eukaryota > Metazoa > Chordata > Aves > Galliformes > Phasianidae > Perdix > Perdix hodgsoniae. The sequence goes on along the minus strand of JAPSGF010000005.1, from coordinate 29,384,704 downwards.
TCTCTGAGCATTTAAATGTAAAAGGTTCTTGAGATTATTTCAAAGTTCTGTAGTTCTGAAGGAATCATGCCGTGTACCTTGACCTCAGTATTTGAATGTTATTCCAATTCTTTATCAATATCTACACATTTCCTTCATCACAACCCCATTTGTACCAATGTAGGTAAGATTTGTTAGTCCTCTGTGCAATATATCTGTTAGTCTGTTTTGGGATGACTGAAACAATGTAGGACAGCCCATGCTTTAAGCCATGCACACATAGACATAGACTGGATGGTACATAGCCTGTGATATTCTGTAGACCTGGAACAAAGGAAAAAAAAAAAAAAAAAAAAAAAAACAAGGAGAAATTAGGACAATTTCACGTTTTAAATGATTAAAAAATAATAATAATAATAATGTGAGAGAAATTTTCTGAAAGTTTTCAAAGAAAAATCTCCTTATGAGAAATTTTGGAGTTTCTGAGAAAGGACAAGAAATGGAAATTAGTATTTGATACAGGGAGAATGTTAAGAATTTAAGTAGTTAAAAGGTTCATATAGTACAGGTTGAAGCATGTTGGTTTTTTGGAAGGAAAAAAAAAAAGGAATCTTGAAAGATTCAGTAGAAGTTGTTTTAAGATGTTTCATGAATAATGCTGGTAAATGGGCAGTGGCTCTGTCTGGATGTATTCTACACAGTGAAACTGATTAGCAGTGGAATTTAGTAGTGTGTTGTTTGTTGGTGATTTAGCAGAGATCTGAGAATATTTGAGCTTTTAAATTTACCTTATGGCTAATTTAAAATATGCTCGTTTTGGTTCCTAAAGGGAAGAGAGCAGAGACAAATTTAAGTTCAGGTCAGTTCAGAAGTTCTCTGCTACAAAGCTGAATACATAAATCTTGTTGTAGGCCAGTCTTTCTTTTTTCATTTGTTTCTTTCATGGGACCTTGATGCTTTAATTCCTTTGGGGTATAATGTACTTGAATAAATGAAGATCCTTTTCCTGTAGTCCATAATTACATTATTCTGTCTTCCTTCCTTGTTCCTTTTGTCCCCTTGCCAAGTTTAAAAAAAAAAAAAAAAAAAAAAAAGCCAACCATGCATAATCATCATAACTGTACCTGTTTCTTGACATTTACCATTTCTTTGACTCCATGGTCAGAGTCAGACTTTTGCTGGTGAAAAGTAAGCAGATGGCCGTGGTACACACACTGATTTCAAGGCTTGCTTCAGTGGGCGACTTGACAAACAGGAGATCTACAAAACTGCCTCCTTGTTCTGGCACTCACTTGATCCACATACCAGCAGCAACAGATGCCTGATGCTGACATGAGCTCGTTTTTCTCTGCATAACTTTGGTCACATACTCCTAGTTGGTTTCGCTGTGACCTCTCTTGTTTCATAATTGTCCGTATCAGCGTGGTTGCTACCTTAAAACATATTGATAAATGTGTCTGTATTCAAATCAGTCGGAGGTGGGGTGAGTAGGGGGAGGTGTTTGGGAGTGTGTATGCATCTTGGATGTGTTCCCAAGCCTAGGATCGTTTCATCACCACCTACATCTAAAAAGAACCACTATGCTGAAATTGTGCAGTTTGATTAGCTAGGAAAAGCTAAGTGACTTGGCCTATTGCCTCTTCTATGTGTGAAAAGATTACCTTCTGAAAATGTGACCTTGTGTCCTCTCTAGCTTGGATACTGGATTTTTCTTAGTGATTTGTAGAACTGTGTTAATAACAGCAAACTACATTCAATTGTTGATGGCTGAAATATAAGCGAATACAGAAACATTATAACAAGATAGTAAAAATATTCCACTTGCTGAGTTTGCACCATCAGAATTTATTTATACATCTTATGCAAAAATATGGGGTTAATTTTTTTATTCCTTTGACCCTGTGTATCCAATGTGATAAGATATGCTATCCTGCAGCTAAAAGCAGATGGAAAAATAAATTGAAGAGCAGCATTTAACTGCAGTCTTATCCTAGTTCATATAAAAATATTACAAAAATAAAACAGAGACATAACTAGGTCATTGAAATGTGTTTTAAGAAAGGCTGCTTACGCAACAAAATTACCCCATTTTCAAAGACTGTGGTTCATAAAATTCCTTTTTTTTAAAAAAAGGATTTTGAAATTTAGTAGCAGGAATTTATTTATTTATTTGTTTGTTTGTTTGTTTGTTTGTTTATTTTAATAGTTAATACTCTTTGGAATCTACCTTTCATTCACAAGTTGTGTTTGTTTGTTTTGAAATGCAGCAAAAGTAGCATGTTTACATTAAGGCTTTCTCATGGCCATTTGAGAGTTTTGAATCATCACTTCCAATTTACTTCAGTGCCTAGCAGGGCTTTTGCTTTACTTCTTACCTTCCTTTGTAATATCAGTACTGTTTATAGCTTTCAAAAAATTCCTTTTTTTCATGTATGATTTTATAAATAGATTTTGAAGGGTAAGATGCAGAAATAACAGTTTCTGTAAATACATTGATGTGGTTTCTTTGAAAGTGAACGCAGTCAGCAGTGACATACTATATTTTCTCAGGTCTTCACCATTTCATCATATATCCCTCAGGTTTCAGACAGAAGAGCATTGAGTCTTCCCTGTGAATGTACCTGTTTCTCTTCTTGATTGCTGAAGCAATTTCAGCCTCTAATTTTAGTCTGTAAAGTTTCATTTGACTTAGACATCTTAAAGCAGCATAAATAAGGCATTGTGAATAACCCTGGGAGCTGAAATGGGGATGCCAGGTCATCACGTAATAGCATCAGAGGGGGAGATAGGAGAAGTGGGATTTTCTTACAGAAAGTACTGCAAGGAAGAAATCAAGATTTGTAGTGGATGAATAATAAAATAGCATTCATCAAATAAGCAGCCTTTTCCAGTGAATGTATTAGAACAGATTTAGTTGGTTTTAAGACTGTGTGGGAGAAATGGCTCAACCTAAACTAGTTATGTTGCAAAATCTAATGCTGTTACTTTTGGTTTTATCGAAGACACCACTTTCTCTTTCTTGCTTATCAGTGTACATACTATCCACACCATCCTGTGACAATGTGATTTCTATAGGGTAAACATTAAAATACAAAAATGAAGGAATGATCTGTTGCCAAAGCATAGTTTTTCATGGACGGCTTTCAGTTCTTCTGGAAGAAAACAGTATCTTCTGAGTATATGTGTATCTTACTGTAGTTCTCTAAGAGAATATGAAAAGCATATGATAAAGCATTAATACCTGCTGTCAGATTGTCTACAAAAAAAGGCCCAGGTGTTGAAAGAATAAGCAGCATATAAGGAGAGAAGTGTGTAAGAGACTCATTTCTATCTGTGATCTCATATTTCAAATTTAGCTGTTCTTGCTCAGCTAAGGTCGGCATCTCTATAACTGATTGTGTGATTTTTTTTTTCCGCGTCATAGTAATATCGAACTGCAGTAGAGGGTAACTTTAGCAGAAGAGTACTTTACAGTAGCTAGTTATCAGGTGAAAGAACTGAGTGAACCGAGTGTTCCGTTAGCACTTCAGTTGCAGGGCCTCTTTTTGTTAGTAGAAACTTCAAGAAGTTTGGGACTGTCAATAGCAGAACAGTAATCCTAGTTAATTTTAACTCAGATGAGCCACGGTGATGTGAGATAAAAAGGGAGTCTTTGTTTCTGACAGCAATGGTGGCTTATCTCAGCTTAGTCTATGCAGAACTATAATGTGAAGAATTGATAGTGGTCCTCCCTAAAAAAGAAACGTTGTTTAAACTCAGTAATGTTTGTTTTGGTGGTTATGCAGCTTTTTTAAGACACAAAGCACATGCTTTTCTTTATTCTAATTTGAGATCCAATTCTATCACGGCTAAATTCTCTGGGTTCTTTCAGGAGTATGTGCAAAACACTGGGGTAACGTTATGGGTTATATGCAAACTGGAGTCAACAGTAATTTAAATTTAGTGATACTTAATACCTCTTTTTGTATCCTTCTCTAAATAATATACATTGTTGTAACAGAGCTCATTTTGACAGGCATTTTTATGCTTATATTGTGCAGGAAAGATAAAGTCTGAAGGGAACTCTGCTTCCTATCCTCACCGCATTCTTCCGCGTCAAATCGAGATGCTCTGACAGGTCAGAAAAGGAAGCTTGTACCTCTGCTTTTTTGTGATCTTCCTGATATATAGAGAATCTACTGTCATTCTGATTCGTTGGGGGCAAAGGGCACAGCAGTGTGGGACAGCAGTGTACCAGCTTTTTCCTTCCCCTGTACATCCATCAAATTTGAATCTGAGGCGTCTTACACCACAGTACTCTGATATTGCAAGTATATAAAATTATTGTGTGATCTTACAGACCATATGTGCTGCAAAAGATAGCCATACTGGCATGAGTTAAGGCTGTAAAAAGAATCTTTTCTCTGAATTAACTGATTTAAGTTAGACCCTGTAACCCTGTACATTGTTTTACTTGCACAGTTATTTTTTGTTTTTATGCCCTTTTTTGATCACTGTTCTGTATTTAAACTCCTTCAAATGTGCAAAGATTAAATGTTTAATAAAAATTGCTTGTTGTTTTCTACATCTGTGTTCAGAGAACAATGGCCCACTGGAGTGCAGAAAGCTTGTAAAGTTTTCAAATGTATTGAGAATGACAGAAAGTTCAGTGAAGAGTTTGCTTTCCTCATTACAGAACTACTTCTGTGGCTGCGATTACACTAAGAGCATCTTTAATTGCTTTAAAATCTGAATGCATGATAAGAATGGATTAATTTGATTTTTCTGTTACTACAAGTAGCAGATGGTTTATGTCTTAGGAATGCTCATGTTGTAAAATGAGATCCCCAGCTCATTCGTGATTGGTCACTGTTAATGAAGCATGCTGTGCTGATTATTGATTTAGAAAATGAGGATGACATGAGTATTGTGTGTGTTGCTGTAATAAATTAAAGAGGAGTATTTTAATAGCCAGCAGACATACACCTTAAATAACATGAAATATTTGATTTTCTATTCAGGTGGTCTCTGCCCTGTCAAACTAATTTTATTGTTTATTAAAAAGATGTACTTTTATAGTTTCAGCTAACAAGCAGATGGTCGTCTTTACTTATTTCTGTTTTGTATTGCTGTATGACCGATCAGATGCATGATAGGAACCCAAATTAGCTTGTTGTTTGCAAAGCAATGGTGTAGCCACGGGAGGAACTCTTTTCTAGGTATTGCTCGTGTAAGTGTGCATACGTGTGTGTGTGTAGGCATGTCTGGTTTGTTCCCTATGATGTTTAATCTTTATTTATTACTGTAGGAAAGGTAGTTAAATGTGCAAAGTGCATTCAGAGTTATGTCAGTTTCATTTTTATAAAACTTTTGAACGAGATAAAAGGGGAAAGTATTTTAAAATCTCCTATTTGTTCAGAATCACACAAACAATATCATACATTAATGTTTATTTAATCTTCTTACAGAGAACATAAACAAGAATTTGTATGTTAAAAATCGGCTGTATTTTATTCTGTGATTTGTAAACTGCGTGTGTTATAAACAACTGTGGATTGAGATATTAATCAAGATTCAGTACTGCATATGTGACCTCTACAGCAAATCGTAATTCTTTAATGTATGTTATATAGTTTGCATTATAGTAATTTCTTAAGAGTTACTGTATCACTGTATCTGCTTGTAGAAGGATGAAGGCAGTAATCCTGATGTGGTACAGCATATGCTGCATGTGTGTATATATAGATATATATATATGGATTTATATCTATATTCAGAAAAATGCATTAATGTAATTAGTTTCCTCTTCATTAAGCTCTTGGAAATATCCATATAGAATGTGCTTATAGCCAATGAAATACCTCTCCTGATCCCCATCCTTACTCCTTGCTGCTCCAGAAACCCCACCAGGGTGCACTGCTAGTTGACACAACCAAGAAACTCACCTTTAGTGCCAAAACTATGAACATTCAATAATTACTTGCTTTTCTACAGATAAGATTGACTGTAGACTTAGAGGTGAATAACAACTGTTGCTTTCAGCAGTTTTCAAACCAAAAATGCAGTGTCAGGAGCCATCAACCTAAAGTGTCCAACTGAAAGAATTTTGTCCTGAAGATCTGGAGGAACACTGGGGGAAAGATGTTATTCATTCAGCACTAATATGTATCAGACCACTATGTGCTGGATGTAGAGGTGGTGAAGACCTGTGTATGCTGTGAGAACAAGTACTTAATGGGGAAAGTCAGTAACAGAGCGTTACAGAGATGGTGAAAATGTTGTATCTTAGCTGCTCTTGTTTTCAAGCTTGTAAAGATCTGGATTTTGGAAGAATATAGCTACGTTCATATTATAGCAGAAAGTGTTCATGTTTGGAAGTCCAGAATCCCCAGATGAATTAGAAAAATAGAGGCGATTAATTTGATGGTGCTAATGGTGTTGAAGAGCAAATAATTCAAAAGAAGCATGGATTATAGTTTTTTTTGTTGTTGTTTTTGTGGGGGTTTTTTTAACTGTGAATTTATTTTTGGAATGGTTAGCTGAGTAGGTTGGATTCTCTGTGTTAGTTTTGAATCTTTTCTGTTATCTACCCTTAAGCATTTCCTGACTGAATATGGCTGTCTGAAATCCATTCTTTAAAAATTCCTCTGAGCAGCTTTCAAGCAGGTAGCTTGGAAAACAGCTAGATGGAGAGTACTCACTAAATAAGAGATTTTACCTCATACGTGCCCTGGCTCACCTGACCTCATCACAGATTAGCTGCTAGAGTAATATGTTATGCTATGTTAGCGTGGTGGTATTCCTGCTCCCCGACAGTTCATTCTTCTTTTCCAGCTGGCTTAAAGAAACATCCCTCTCTTTACCTCTAAAACTGTTGCACCTTTCGCCTGCCACTGTCAGAAAACTGCATTCTGGTTCTGGAGTTTATTGTGGTATGTGACTGCATCTTACTTTCCCACTGGTTCACACATACCATCATTCGGAAAATGTCCTCTTCTGGAGACAGATGTGAAATAACTGATATGTTTTATCCACTGTTGGCAGCTTTTAGATATGAATTGCTATACTCTTGTAAAAATATGAAGATGCATCCGCTTAATGCTTTTTCCCTTGATTCCAGAGTGTTTTGCTCTTATATTTCTTATTTAGATTCATGTTAAAGCAGTAGGTTTGTCTTACACCATAATAAAAAGAATAAAATTGCCCATGTAGTAAGCAATTAATTGGATATGTTTTTAGTAATTTCAAAGTTTTGCACTTTAAAATGCTACTTGAGATGGCTCAAGTAGTCGTAAGACTTTCTGGGACTCATTTTTTGATCACGGTGTGATAATTGGCAAAAATTTTGCCTAAAGTGTGTCTTCACTTGAGCACCAGGACGATGCTCACGAATTGCCTTCTACATTCTCTGTTCCTGCAGAATCGGCTGGTGTGAGTACATGATCTCTGTGTCTCTGGCTATGCCTCAGTCCCAAAGTGTGACTGCTCTTTTCCTGCAAACTTGCAGCTTAGCAAGGTTGGGAATGTTATGTATGTGAAAAGATCTTTCACTATAACATGCTCACCAGTTCTTCTTTGAGTGCTCTGTAGCTAGATAGGATTTTTTTTCCAAACTTGTAGCAAGAGTAGATCCAAAGAGATACTTGCATGCTTATCTCCTTACACTTGTGTTAAAATCAGTGGGAAATTAAAAGCTCAGGATTTAAATACTTAGAATTTGGAATTATCCCAAGATCCTTGTCATCAAAAAGGCAACGGCCTTGTTTTATGCAGATGTCCTAGCACTCAAAGGGTGCATAAATTACTGCATCACTTATCAATTTCTCTTTAATGTATTCCTTTCTTATATCTGGGACTCTGTTAATAGAGAAAAAGGATTAAAAAGCATAAAAATAACTTGTATGTAAGTTTCTTTTAGTTGAAATTTTATCAGTCAGCCTGTCAGCACTAACATATGGGAAACATAGTTTCGCTACCATGCATAGCAGGGGCTAAAAGTGATGTTCAGACCATGTGCTCAACTCCTACGGAAGAGGGACTTTATATCACTTGTGCAGCCCACTCACAAATTTAAGGGGTGACATCTATGGATTCTGAAGATACGGTAACCAAAATATTGATCTTGTTAGAGAAAATGTAAAGTGGGAGGGCAAAAGGAGATAAAGGAAATCTTCTAGATCAGTGAGGAATTCAGTAAAACTTCAGTTATTCCATTTCCTAAAAGCCTATTGTATTGTTCCTGCTATATTGAAACAGTAATTGTAGATAACAGGGAATTTTTATGTAGCTTTTCCATATCTTGGGCTAACTTGCAGTAGCATATAACATCTCCTTGTATCAATTACTGTAAAGTACTAAAGATCCCTACTGTTTTTGTTTTGTTTTGCTTCCTAAAGCCCCCTGCTGCTGTTGATTACACCTAGATCTGCTACTGATTGGAACTGTTAAAAGGCAAAAATACTGTTGGATGGTTTCTGAATCATTTAATTGTAGAACTAATAAGATGTTTTCACTGGGACCTAATAGAACTGATAATATTAATTACAGATAATTACATGAACAAAGTATATTCTGTAGTAAGTTATACGTACTGAACTTAGTGTATGTGACCCTTGAAAAACTGCTTTCTTAATACAGCAATACCAGTTAATGTCCAAATTAGGTATGGAGTTACATTGGCTTATCTGTGTAAGAACCACTTCAATTCTGTGTCCTCCTCCACTGTCTTCTCAAACTCTCAGCTCTGACAAGGTTGAAATGTAATTTATCAATGCATACAAGGAAGTTCTAAAATGAAGAAGAATGAAAATACATCATTAGTTATGAATGCTAAGATTTAGGTGTTGGCTTTTCTATAATGTTGGATTCTCAAGGGGAAAAAAAAAAAAAAGAAGAAAAAAAAAAAAAGGATGGGAAACGACTACCTAGGTAAGGAAGAAAGGAAGGGAGTCTGAAGTTACCTTAATGCCTCATAAATCTTCAGCAGGATTTGGAGCATCCAGGAAATGGAGCTGCAGAGCAACTCTAGCATGGCCATGTGCATCTTGGAGGGCGTTACGCACAGTTGAAGGAGTCTATCAATTATGACTCATGCTTAACTCACTGTTTCTTTCTACTGTTTTGCCAGATTTGCTCTCCATCTCGCATACATACAATCCCCTCACGTGGTGCAGAGAAAGTAGCAGTAGGGCCTTCTGAGGGACCAGCTGAATCTTCAGCTTCCAAATTGTTCTGCTGTAGTCAATCCAATCAGCTTGTCTTTTGTCTGCAATCACGTCATTTTTTATTTTTTTTTCTCAGTTGTCTACATTTTAACATATACTTGCATTTTACCCTTTTGACGGGTGAAATGTTGGGAGGTTTAAAAAGCCATACTACAGAAAGCAAGCATCATGTGTAACAATGTGTTTTCTTTAAATTTATGCATACATAGTACATATCGTAGATTCAGAACTGAGGCTGGAGGAAGCAGAGTTAATCTCAGTATTGAATGATGAAGATTGTTTACTTTAGTAACATTCAAATTTCATGGAGTATAAAGAGTTAAACATTAGTTGTTGAATTCGTACTCCCCACAAATTTTGGCTTAAATAATGGAGACAAGATGCTACCTTCCAGAATAAAGGAATCAGTCATCCACTATGCAGTTCAGTAAACTCTTACTTCCCTTGACCAATTATCCATATTGATTATTTGATTAAAAAAGAGTAGAATAAACTTACACTGCCATATCTAGAAGAAAAAAAAAAAATCTACTGATCTCAAAAGCAGATAGCTTTCCTTCTGTTTTTCTCTTCTTTCTACAAAGACAAATGTGTTAGAGTAATGCTCGTTGAATGTACTAACAGCTATCAGGATCTGTTTCTTTTGTTTGGTCTGGTCTGTATTTTTGCAGAGATCATTTCATGCTAGATGTTTAAGTGCCCTTGACTGAGAGTTTTGAACCATATATTATCATTAACCAAGAAAATGAGATCAATTTTTAAAATGAGAAAAAAGATTTGAGAAATTGATTTCTATAGTTTCCACTGACAGGTAACATTTTGTCTGTTTATAGTTGGAAAAATATTTTTCCTAAGTATTGTTAAGCAAAATAGTACCTGCTTGTCCCTGAAAAGCCAGTGGTTTCTCTCACAGATTCTCTAAGATACTGCATCTGAAATTTAGTTTCAGTGGGGTGAGTTTGAATGTAATCGTATCTGCACACATACCGTATTGATAACGTGCAGTGCATTATTAGTAAAGTTACTTTGAACTGAGCTGATGAAAAGGAATGATCACAGCTCATTGCATTTTCTTTCTCTTTATGCCCTATGAAGGAGAAGAAAAAAAACAAAACAACAAAACAAAACAAAAAAAACGACTTAATTATTGCATTCCTATTGCACTTTGAAATGTTGGAATTCTTCTGGCTACTGATGCTTGTTGTCTGTGAAAGTCCTGCAAGGAACGTGTAGTGCTGCACTACAATCAATTGGAAGCACTAGCTGAAAGCTCTCATTGCACTTTGAGAAAGCCTGTGTAGAGAAACAACTGCAGTTTGCGCTGCTGCAAAGTACTGCAGTATTCTTTACCTTAATCCCTGGCAGCTATCACCTCCATTTTGTTGGCTTGTCATCAGCATCTCTATCAGAGGAAAACTCCAATGCATGTAGCAAGAAACGAAGCGTGTAGGGGAAAAACAGAAAGGCTCTTGACTGAAATAGTCCTTTAACTTATTAACAGACAAGTGTGCATGTCAGAAAAACACACTTGTTTGCTGTGAGTATATGCAATAGCTGATGGGTAAAGAAATGGAAACCTTAATTGCTGCTTGAGTTTAGGTCACTGTTCATTCATTCATTCATTGCCGGAGCTATAAACTATTCATATGTTGCCACAGCAAGTTACTTACACACGACTGAGGGAGAAGGAAGTAAGAGCCAAGATGCTTCATAGACATCGACATCGGGGGGATTAACATGTCTGCTTCATTAATATATATGTGCATACCTTAATGTTGGAGTATTGAAACTGTTTCAAACGAGATTAAAACCTGTATCTCTTAAGGTCTTCTCTAGTGCTTAGAAACATTTACATTTTTTGCATCAGTCTTGCCAGTTTCCTCACCATTTTACTTTTCCAATGCCGGTGAGGTAGAAGTGCGGGCACAGTGCTCATTGCTTTCCGGCTGCCTGACTTTCTGTTGTTTTTCTTTAACTAGATCTGCTCTCTGTACTTGCTAGCCATCATTAAGCATATATGAAACTCTGTGGAGTGGCAGGCGTGGATTCTGAGTGACATTTCTGGCAGCATTTTCCTTGTATATGGCACCAGGCCTGATTCTCTGAAATTTTAAGCATGTATGATCTGTATTTGCTTCTGCTGAATCTGTAGGTACTCCATCCTTTTGGAAAACATGCTGCTCTGTGCTAAACCTTGGGCAGCTAAGAGATGAGAAAGTCCTGGAAATTTAACTAACGGCCATATGACTTGGTTCTGGAGAGCAACAAGAGCACAGCCAGTGTGAAGGGATTGCCACTCCTACTGTGTTAATTATAGACCCAGTAATCACCCCTTGCGAAACTAGGCTTGGAGATCAGTAGTGAATTGTTCAGTAATGTTTATTGGAGCTCTTTAAAATATATTTGCAATGTATAAAACACTTTGATATATAGAAGCTCATATTCTAATAAGATTACATTAAGTATCCTAATAAGATCAAGGCTTGAAATTATGTTTTTCCGGATTTGAGTGATATAAATTAATTTTAGTTTAAACCAGTGTCAGTGTTTTTAGATGTTCGTTGTAAATACTCTGCTTGCAGTTTATGTGGGTCTGCATTTAAATTAAAAGAAAAAAAAATCAATTCTTCTATTAATATGAGAAGTATTTTCTCATCTTCTCATTCCAGTATTCTGTAGCTATGATTATCAAGGCAACGCTGTAATTATTAAACTCAACCAGTAAACAATATAGAGAACAGTGGCTGATCACTGAACTCTGTTGGAACTGGCTAGTCAATTATATATCTAGGTCACTCCAAAAGTAATGCCTCCTATTTATTTCTATGGACAATACAACAGATACAAAGAGCAAAATAACACTATTCGACAGAGTAAATTCTCAGCTACAAAAAACTACTTTTCAATATAGATACTGCCATTAGACATGCATTTTCACCAGTGATGGACAAGAGTTTGCTTTTGCTGTAGCTGGACATGACCCACTGTTGCCACTTCTGAAACGCACCATCCACTGCCTCACTGTGGTCACATCCACTGTTTGGTCTCCAAAAATGTTTGGCAAGCTTCAGTAGTATCAGTGGGTGCCATTTTTTCCACATGGAGGAATTCAGTGACACACGTTTGCTTCATCCACACTCCCATGTCAGGCATCATTTTGCTGGATTGCTCCTCAGCTGCTGTCATATGACAACAACATGTAATGGAATATTGGTGGGAAGGTTCAACTTCTACTGCCATACAATCAACAACCCCCTCTGACATTGTCATCGCCCTCTGACATCGTCAGCTGACATAATGAAATAGGAGACATTATTTTCAGAGTAGCCATTGCAAAATGCATTAATTACTCTCAGTTTAGATCTCTTGTGGAGGCTAATCCGTGTTACAAAGCCATTCAACAAAAAAAAAGTGAACTTTTCAGGAAGACCTTACAAGTACTTGCAAAACTGAAATATGCAGTAAACTTTCAGTACAGACAAAATTAGTTGTTTCTTATGATAACAGACTGACCAGGGCAAAGTATTGGATTAGTTCAAAGGAACTTACCACAATAGTATAATTCTGCTGTGAAATCTGTTAATTTTATCCATTCTGTGTTTTATTTTGGTGTTAATTCTGATTTCTCTGTAAACTGTTACACAATAATGTGAATCTAACTGCACATTTTAATACTGATAATGATAAAATTTGATACTTAAAGTCAGGAAAAAATCTTGGCTAATTTCAACATCATCATATTTCTCTTCTTTGTGGTCTGGATGGAGATACCCTTGGGACTCAGATAAATTGTCCACCAGGTGGGCCAACTGGGCAAAGATACTAGCTGGTTTACGCCTAAATATGTGTACATATGTACGTAAATTATGTGGTTATAATCACTCTTCAAGGTACACCACCTGCTATATCAGATTGTTATGTAAGATGATATCCAGGAACTGTAAATATTCCTGGAGTTTATGATCACGATATTATTTTTAGTATGCTAGCATTCAGTTTTGGATTTTGGTTAATGCGGTGATTCACTCTTATGATTTATCTGATAAACACTGGTTTCCTTCAATGTTACTGTCAGATCAAATTATTTAATTATTAAATATTGTGTTAATTTCTTGTTTAGATATTTAATGTTGCACTTAAAGTGCAGAATACTTTGGAAGTATGGGTCCTACCCTTCCCCATTAAGACTTGGGCTTCACACCAGCACTCACAACTTGGGATAGTTTTGTTTGTTTTATTGTTTGTATAAAATATAAGGCTTTTGGAGAAGTTATTATAGAACTGAGTAGCCGTCTTATTTTTTGATATCTTTTAGTTTTCCAGAGAGAAATGTATCTCCTATTAGCTAAATTTAGTTTACTGAACCTGAAAAACATTTCAGGTGCAGAATACAAAAAGCATAACAACTTCAGAGACCTGTTCCAATTTTATGTGCAGGATAATAACTGGAAAAAGTTGGTTCATTCCATTTACCATTGAAGACCTAAGATTTCCCTTCATCCTTTCCGAATACAGTTGAATTTGTATTTATGGACACCTCAGCATAATCAAAAACAGCATATTTTACTGTCCCGTTGCTAAAAAGTAGTAGATACTGTGTAAAAGTTTTTTTTTTACTTGAGTTCCTCCGGAGTTTCAGGTACGGATCAAATTCTTTACTACTTTGTTTACTTAAAGACTTTATCTTCTTTATCTTGAGCTATGGAGCAAGAATAGCAATGACCTTCAAACTCAATTTTCCAATACTGAATTTACACTAAGTTAGAGAATACAGTTCAGCTTCTTGAACCCACCTGCCTCATTCTCAAGTAAGCAATCTATTGTAATTTTTTTGTGAATTTACTATGTCTTTTTCTTTTAGAAATTGTTTCTCTTACAGTGTGCAAGAAATAGTTTAATTCATATTTTTTCATTATAAGGGACTAAGAGTGTTAGCAGTCTTGTCTCTATAAACATATTTAAAATTTCAGGGAGAGTTTAAATATTTATGAAAATATAAAAGGTAACTTAAAGATAATATGTTTGTCTTGGAAACTTGTGGCCAGAACTTATCTGCACACAAATTACTTTTGGGAAAAGAGAGGAGCGTATTTACAGTCAGTTTTAATATTTTTAATGGCTTTCACTTTGTACTTTGTAGATTGTATAAAGCCTTCAAATATTAATATATATTCAAGATTAGGGATTTATAGGCTTCTTTTGTTACCATACATTGCTTGTCTGTGAAATTTTCATGGTCTTCTGATTTTTCTGAACTATAGTTATTGTACAAGCAGAGAGAGAGCTGATGCTTCTCCTAACTCTTCATTGCATTAATAACTGAAACTCTTAGCCTAAAGATAGCAAAAACCATTCAATTCTTCAAAAATAGCCTACAAGTGGAAATCATATATGCTGCAGAAAAAAAAAACACCTTTTTGCTAAGGGTTTCAGTTTTATAATTATTGCTCTTCTGATATGGAATGCATGCTGACTTCAAGTATTTGTCCTCATCATATATATTTATTTTTCTGGGATCATTAGCTTCTTTTGAAAGCTCAATATTTCGTATAGATAGTTATAGATATCTAGTTATAGATAGCATATCTGAAGAAGTAATAGTGATGAACTTATTTAATCTGCTGTATTGTTTTGTGAGAAGGTGACTTTTAAAGAATCTCTGTTATTTACATCATTTAACTGTCAATCTAGCATTTATGTAACAAAAGAATGTAAAAGAATCTATTACTCCTGTTTTCAGAAGTGCAGAGGACACAACTCAATTGCATTCCCCTACTCTATTGTGAGACTTTGTGATTTTGCACTAACACTTTTGAAAAGCCCAATCTTCATTCTAGCCTTTCTTATCTCGCAGTGCAATACAGGGCATTACAAACTGAGACATTTCGTATCAGAAAGCCACCAGTAGAAGAAGGTGGATATTCTTGAAATTTATGTTACCTGACTTTCTGTTTGGACTATTTCTTTGATGCTTATAAAATCAGTGCTAGCTATTCTAATACAGTGCTTCTTCTTTTAAACATAGACAAATATTTCCCAGAGTACATACTTAGTACTTGTCCTGTATAGCAAATATTCAAAGGTTTCAAGGAATAGCTGTAGCAATTGCAGGAGAATTGTATAAATTACCATCTCTTTTGGTTTTTTTCCTCCTCTCAGTACATCTCTTACTATAATTAGCCAGCATTTAACAGCAAATGTTTGCTTTGGTTAAATTATTCAGAACATTTATTTTACTTGTCAAAGGTTAGATCAGGTTGTTGTTTGAACTGGTAATTAAATGCAGCCTAATACATGGTCGTGTTTATATGCGCTATCGGCCCTGTTTCCTCCTTATTCTGTATAATTTTATAATAGTAAAGGCTGACATTTAGACATAAAACTCAAATTCTGTTTTCTTGTAAAGGGAGCTAAGATTTTGCTTCTGTGTTGCATACATCTGTATGCTCAAGAAAATTAAAGATTAGCATTGTTTGAAATATTACAGATACGGATTCCCTTTTTGTAACATTAACATTCCTCAGTGTTTTGGGGAGATCTCATTGTGACTGTTCGGTACCTAAAAGGGTTTTACAGGAAAGCTGGAAAGGAATTCTTTATCAGAGAATGTTCTACACAGAGGAAAAAGGTAGAGTTAGATTAGACAGTAAGAAGAAATTGTTTACTCAGAGGGTGGTGAGGCAGTAACACTGCCCAGAGAAGCTGTGGATGCTCCATCCTTGGAAGATTTCAAAGCCAGGTTGGATGGGGCACTGAGCAGCCTGAGCTGGTGGGTGGCAGCCCTGCCTATGGCAGGGGATTGAAACTATTAGGGCTTTAAGGGCCCTTCCAACCCAAACTGTGCTATGATTCTAATAGTATACCAAAAAAAAGTCACAGGAACATATAGCATATTTATATTGCATTACCAAATCTTTACCAGAAATATACATAAAGCTACAGTGCTTATTGCCTAATAAACAGAATTAAAATAATTACATAGTTGAATCAGATGAGCAGACAAAGTCTCAAGATGAAAACTTTTTGTGAATTGTACATTTACATTAGAGCACTGAGACTACATGGCTATCCTAATAAAATCATTGGGAGTTTTGAGGAGGACAAAATTTGGTCTATAGTCTTTCATAACAAGTTCACAAACTATTTTTACCACAGTGAAATTACAGTCACTTAATTGAATAGTCATTTATATAATGTACTCCTTTGCTCTTTATTTCAGCAATGTTTATTTTGTTAAATTTGGAAAACAGTAAATTATAGAGCTTTTTAAAGTTTTTGTGCTCATATGTTTAATATTGTCCAATATATATGAAAGATAGAATTTTTTTTTGTCCAGAAATAAGCACTATAGTGAAAAACCAATTTTTCAGTAACTTCTTTTTTCCTACTTTATGTAGAGAAGTATTCCTGCCTTTCTGAGTACATTTTTGTTCCACCTTTCTCTTTGTGATACTAATGTAGTGATATATATACATTTCAAATGACCTTATTTCTGAGCTTTTCAAAAACATTTTTGAAAATTCCTAACTATTGTACTTAATGTATTGAAAGTACAGTTTTTTGAAGTCTCGTAGTTCTGTCAAATCAGAACAACACTGATTCATATATTGTTAAGAAATAATTCAGACTTCATAGTAGTGAAATTCTAATTTATCCACTGTCTTGGTGATTCCCAGACTATATTATGTGCTTGCAAAAGCTGAGATAGTGTCTAGATCTTTTTTCTTATTTCTATCTTCGAAAGCCAAAATTGACAACTTAGTTCCTACATATGTGATCTCAGAGTAGCTGAATTTATTATATTTTTCACCTTTTCATAATCATATTTTGTAATAAGGCTGGCATAAGACACCAAGAGCCTCAATATAGAAAGAATAAAGAGTAAAAACACAGTTAAAAGTTGAAGAGTATTCTTGATTATAATTATAGCATTCCTTGCATGACACTAAAGAAACTCGATCTATGGTGTTCAATTTGTTGTTTTACAGCTCGTTAAATTATTATACTTCATGGCTGTGGGAGGTAGCTAAAAACAAGAAAATATACTGTGCTCTTACAGAAATTATTTTGACCTCTAGGTAAAGTACATTTATTTGTGTATACATCATCTGAACTGTGAGCTGTTTTGATTGATGTAATAGATTGCATATACATATGGCATACAAAGGACCTAGGTTAGGCTAGAGTTCTGGGCTCTTCCATGAGGGACTAGCTAAATATAAATAGAATCAAAATGATTAAATTAATTTTAACTTGTACAAAAGTGTCATATGGGTGTAAGTTGTGAGACAGAAATGACAGACTGCATGCCTTTAATTAGGAAAACTGGTCTTAAGTTAAATAATTGCTTTACTAAAATCTCAGAAGTATTTCCATATCACTTTGCACAAGGACTACATGGAGATGAAAATCAGTGTAGTTCTTTCATATGATGTCTTTGAGACCATTGATAAAATGAGTGTTCACTGATGTATTTTGTGTTTGAACCAAGGTGTTTGGCAAATACGTAGTATTTCAATGGCAAAAGAATGAATCAACCAAAACCAAAATCTTTTATTCTTTTCTTGCACGTCTCTCCTGACCATCCCTATTCTACAAAAATCAATGAATAAAAAACCTAAATCACTCCTCCTCCTTCCTTATTAAAAGCTTTACCAAACACAAAGGCAATGTTGAATTTAAAGGAGGCAAGGTAATAATATTTCTTGGAAGGCTAACTTTGTAGCTTTGTGTGTGGGCATACCTGATGGTATTTTTCAGAAAACTTTATTGAAAGTATTGTATTGTTTACATATTTGAATGGATAAGGAAAGTCTTACGTTGACTTCTGTGGGGAGAAAAAGATGAAGTGGAGTAGCATAGTGAGGGAGTAGTAGTCTATCTTTCTGTATTATTTGACCTCAGTTATATTTTACTTATTTCTGATGAAACTGACAAAAATTCAAAGTCAAAAAAATGGCAAATACTGTTAAAACTGCCTAGTTTTCTTGTATCCACTGGTCCACTTATAAACATGGCTGCTAAAACTGAAAGGAATTTATGATTTTCTTTCGCAACAAAGAAGAATTTCCCAAGAACAACTGTATGGAGGAGCAATTTTTTTTTGATCCCGTGTGGAGGCAGGAATTGGACTCAGTGATCCTTATGGGTCTCTTCCAACTCAGGATATTCAATGGTTCTTCCTGAGAAATAATGGAGCTTCAAGCCATCCTGGAAAAATGTGGAATTGCAGCATTTGTTTGACAGAGAATACTCATCTCAGCTAGTCAGTTTGTCATCTCTCCTTTTATGAAGGATCTGTTGGTCTACTTTTTCCTTCTTTTCCTTTAGGAAGCTAAGGATACCTGCTACTGTTGTTTAGGAGAAAAAGAAAGAAAAAGTAATACAAGGGCTGCTCTGAAAGTAATGACTCCTGTTTTATTATTTTGGTCTACAATGTCAGAGGTGGATGTTGGTGGTATGGCAGTAGAAATTGAACCTTCCCACCAATATTCCATTACATGTTGTTGCCACATGGCAGATAGCAGCTGAGGAGCAGTCTGGCAAAATGGCGGCTGATGTAGGAATGTGGATGAAGCAAATGTGTATCACTGAATTTCTCCAGTGGAAAAAATGGCACCTACTAACACTACTGATGCTTGCTGAACATTTTTGGAGACCAAACAGTGGATGTGAACACAGTGAGGCAGTGGATGGTGCGTTTCAGAAGTGGCAACAGGGTCATGAAAAACAACCTGTGTAGCAGGCACAGCTATCACACTGTGAAATAGTGTCTCAGTCAGCCCATCCACACATATTGGCTGATGGTGGTGACTATGTTGAAAAATAGTGTTGTATAGCTGAGAATTTACTCTGTCAAATAGCGTTATTTTGCTCTTTGTATCTGTTTTATTGTCCATGGAAATAAGTAGGAGGCATTACTTTCAGAGCAATCTACCTATACGACAGACCAGCATTCAAAAGTTACCACTAATTTTAGCTGCTTTAGGATGCACAGCCTTGCTATTAAGTAAAAGAGTCAAGTAAGAACTGCTCACACCTGTATTCTCTGTATGCTTGGTTTCTTTCCATTTCCTTCTGGATCTTGTTCAAAATTCTGATTTCACTCTCTTTATTTGTCTAAGTGATTCATAGCCTGGCCTCTGTTACATCACATCTGCATCTAAGCTATTGATAGAAATGCAACCACATAGCAAAAAGTACATCTTCCTAGATTTTTGCATGTGACCAGTTTCATGTGACCAATTTTAAGCGTGAGAGTCTGCAGTAGGATAAAAAATGTGAAAGAAATTTGTTGTTAATTGACATTTCTTATATTTCTTACGTTTGGAGATAAAGAAATTAAGATTTGTCAGAAGACCGAAAAATGAAACAAACAAACCCAAAACCAAAAGAACTGGAAATTATGTGAAAACAACTGTTTTCTCCAGGAGGACTGTCAGTGTTAATGGCGATCATTGTTTGTAATTTATACATTAAATACTATTAAAAAGTCATAGTTTTCTTGTCTTTGTGTTAGATGATTATCTGCAAAGGCTTTCTAAAAACAAATAGAAAAATTTAATCAAGGAGGCATCTAAGCATATCTTGTTTACGTCTGTTATATTCTTTTAATAAAATTGGCTTAAAAGCTTAGCCTCAAAGGTGATGCAAGCTTTCTGTAAAGTATAATGACAGCTGTTGTTCCAATACAATTCTGAAAATCTGATTGCAGTTTCTTGGGAATTCCATTTCGTTTTTGCTTGTTACATACAAGTAATGATATTCAGACAACACAGGGAGATTCGGTCATGTCATAGTGGATGGTGAATTAGAGAGACCTCTCAACAAAGCTTAGCATGTTTACAAGTCATCAATCTATTGTATCACCTATTAAAAATATCACCTATGAAAAATCCTATCTGTAATTTTGCTCTGCTTCCCCAGAGCAGAACATACACAATTCTCAAGGCAACTCTTAGCCTCCTAATACCAGTGATCTTGTCTAAGGTCTCATCGTGATACTCAGGTGTTGAATAAGAGTGTTATGTGAAGTAAGGCTTCTGCTTCTTACTGTGTGGTTTGTGCTTGACCCAATTCTAAGACAAAGTAGTCCTGGGATTTAGTGTAAAGAGAATAGAACTTGATGGTGGCAGCTGTTTCTGATGAAACAAATTTACTGCCAAACCAAAAAGCCCTTTAACTAATAAACTGCACCTTGGTTTTATTAATATTGACCCCTCTAGACTTTATTTCTGAATTAGTTTTTATTAAACATGCTTATTTGCACTGTGAATTGTAGGGTATATTTCTAACATTCTGCAGAATTAAATATTTCTTCTTAGATCCAGACTTTTGTTTCTCTATAAACTTGCAAAGACTGCTTTCCTACTTGCTGCTTAAGATCTGCATCTGATTCAAGTTTTGAGGCACTACTGCCAATGTGTGTTCAATGCACCATGCTGCTTGTACTGGTGACTTCTATGCATGTGTTTTATGTGCTCTGGCAACAAGCAAAGACTACACAGAAAATATTTTAGGGAGAATAAATGCCTCCAAATAACAGTATGGTTTCTATAATGCACTTCAGCAACCATGTCTGCCTTGCTTCTCTGTCTGAAGACTTTAGCAGTACTACTTGTTCCCTTGACAGCATGATGTGCATCTACAGAAAAGAACATATCATCCAACTGCTCAGAAATTTGAATGGAATGTAAGAGAAGGAGGGGATGGGAAAATGACTTGTAACTGATAGTATTAGGAGATCAAGAATTTAAAGAAGGAAGGGTATTGCACTGTTGTTTTCTGCCAGTTGTAATAATACTAATCCTGACAGGAATTAGTACTGAGGTGCTGAACGCTGGACACAGAAGAAATGCTGCACCAAAGTTCTCTGTCTGAAAAAGGAAGAAAAACATGCCTTGTCATCATCTTAGTAACATGGAACACAGTAGTACATTCATACTAAAACAACAAGGAAAATGTTAATCACAGAAGGAGTGATACCTTGATACAGAGTGCTTTCATGCTTCCAGCATGGTTAGCACGGTTCATCTGTACCTTGTGTTCCAAGTCATAGGTGTTATCTGCTTTTCAAATATTTTATTCTGTTCTGCTTTACTTAGAGATTGCTGTGTGAACTGAATTAGATGTCAGCACCTCGTCTTGGCTTTCCACTTCCACCCACTTTTCCTCTGCAGCTGTGCCCATTTGCATTCAATCACAGAGACTGAATTGTGTACATGAACACGGCTCGTGGTTCTTCACATTACTAACTTCATTGTAAAATGCAAAATGAATTCTGTCTCTTTGCTTCTTTGAAAGTGGCTATGAAATTTCGTCCTTTTTCCTTAGCTAGTGGAGCTTACACTAACTTTCTCTGTACCTCAGTGTGAGGCCATGCTGCGTTAGTATCTGCATATCTAGAAGAGAAATATTTGATGTAGATGCCTCTGTGCGTGCATGAACACGCTGGTGTTTCTATAAAAATTGTCAGCCCCTGTAGGAAACTGTTTTCTAAAAATAGTGAAAGAATAAAGGCTGAATCCTAGATTAATTGCTTAGTACTCTAAAGCTGTGATATCCTAGAAACTTACTTCATTGAATACACTTTTAGTGTCTAAGCTAGTTACTATCATTTCGGGTAAGGCTGCAGGCTAAGTTGCTATTTTTTACGGCTCACTGTTTTGATGATTTCTTTCAGCCTTGACGTTTTTTGGCCCTTTGAGTTACATATATATTACTAAAACATAAAGTATGTAGCATAGCATGGTGTCTCTGTGTTTCTGAAAGTAAAACTCTTAAATAGTTAAAAGCAGTCATTTCCATACTATAAGCAACAGTAAACTAATGTCTTAACTGTGTTTGGAAGGACAGTGCTTTAATTTCAGTTACATTGAATTGTTTTTTCACCAGGTAAATAAAATGAATTCTAATAGAATAAACAAGCAAATTGTTTGGTTTAATGGGTTTCCAATTCTGTATGATTCATTTTAATATGAATAGGTTTTTTAGCACTTCCAGATTTCTGTAAGAGGAGGCAGTAATGTAAAGATCTGAAATCTCGTGTATTCCCTTTCCTTCATTTCGGTCTGTCTTCCACTAATGAAAAACATTTTGATTTTTCAATCATGCCATGGGTTGTATTTTCTAGATTCCTACTAGTCTTGTTGTTCCTCTCTATCTACACCAGCCAGATGTTGACCCTCCCATGCTGTCCATATAAAGATGGTTACTTTACTGCAGCTTAAATCTTACCAGTATCGCATGATGGAAATTTACTTCATATATCTGTAAATAAAGCTACTTCTTGTTTTTATCAATTTATTTTGGTTTTGTTTTTGTTTTTTTTTAAAAGTAATGTGATATTGCTGACTCACCTTTAAATAGTAGTCTGCTTGTTCATATCCTTTTACTCAGATAATCACTTTCTTTGTGTTAAGTGCTTGTTGAGTAACAAAGTTGACTGTGAGCAAAGTCAACTGGCCTGTTTCTATGTGGGTACTTATGCCTGTAGAAGGAAAGTAGCACCAATAGTCAGTTAAACTACACATTTTGAGGGCAGTATCCATTTAGTCAATGCTACTATATGAAATTACTTTAAGCTCAACTGTATCTGATTATTTGAAAAGAACTAATTTATCTTGTCTCTAATCTTTATTTGAGCTAACCCATGTATATTTTAATAGATGCTGTGTCAGTAATCTGATTTGCAATGGGATCATTTAGCAAACAGTAAAGCATAAAACACTTCACCTGCCTTTCTGTCTTTGATAGATCTCCCTTTCCTTTAAATAAGAGATCAAATATTTTCATTGTTTTCTTCTTCCAACTAACTTGTGCATATTTACATGATATATGAAGAGTGTTTATTTCTTGTTCCTTATGTTCCTTATTCATTTTCTTTCTGATTTTACCATATGATTTTGTGCTTCAATATACACAACCTGCATTATTTGATCTTTTTACTTTGAGTGCATTCTGCTCAAGCTTTGGGTCACTCACAGTTTAGCTAAATTCATGTAATTCTATCTTCTGTCCTTCCTGTGCATTGGGATACACTACACATAACATAAGAGGGCTCTCTTAAAGAGTTGGCCAAGTTTCCTGAGTTCCTGTTTTCCTTTGGCTTTGTTTCTTTCCTAAGGAAAAATATTAATTTATTGAAACTTGCTTTATTGAAATCTTGTTCCTCTTATTACCATGTTTGTTCACCTCTTTCCTTTCCGAAGAATCATAAAATTTGTCCAGGATCACTTCTACTAGAAATTTTAATCTTTCTGAGTTAATTTCTACTTGTGGCTTAGAATCCAGTTCATTTTAATTCAGTGACCTATCTTTCTGCTTTTTCCAGTTCCTTTCTCAAAGTATAAACAAGCGAAATAAAAGTTCTCTTTCATCAGCTTATCCAAGCCATTGTCCTGCCAGTTTCCATTTCTCTTATGTCTTCTGTAGTGTTATAGTCTTCCTTCTTTTATTACCCCTATTTTCAACCTTCTCCTGTATTCTAGCTTCCAAGTAAATGTAGATGTCTCTTTACAAGGCTCTGCTCTCACTCATTTGACTGGTATATTCTTTCTGAGCAAATAATTCTGCTCTTTATTACTACTCTAGTAATGATTTATTTCATTAAATCTTACTTGTTATGCCAATTAAGTTATAATTTTGATCACATCTAAGGATTATCAGCTCCTCTTGTTTATTCCCCATATTACTGTTGTTAGTAAACAGACTTCAACTGTGCTAAAAAGATTGGCCTCTCTCCTCACTTTCTCCCTCTCCTCTTTTTATTTCCTTTTTTTGAGATATGTAGTACCAAACCTATTGAACTGTAGCACTGGGAACTTAACATGGTTAATACTTTTTGTACATTGTCATTATTTTTAATGCTGGTGAGAACCAGTAAATGTCAAATGTTCATAGTGTTAGAGCATTCTTGACAAGGTTGGTAGGGGGATATGTTTATTGAGTACAGTGGTAAACAGTGCATAAGGTTTTCAATTCTCTCTGCTTTATTTACCCTATTTCTTCCTGAATCAAACTAGCATATCTTGCACGTAGCCTCAAGAAAACCATAAGCTAGAAACTGCATGAGCTTGTTCCCATGTTGCAGCAAATACATTGACGATTCCATGTCTACTAAATTAAGAGAATGTAACTTACTTATGATAGCTTTGTGGGTTTACTTTGCATTTTATATTTTAACTCATAGCATAAAAAAAGCTTTTAACTATCATGTGAATTACCAAGAGAATTCATTGTCATGATCCCCAGCTATTTATACTGTTTCTTATCCGTGACATTTTAATTCACTGCTGAATTTATACTTTGCATGTTTAAGTACTGTTAAGACATGAAAGTTGTAGGGTTAAATCTGTAGACAGTGCTTTAAAGCTCCTATGATAATTGTTCTTAGGTATGTATTCCTTTACTGTGGCTCTTGAGACAACTGTTTAATAGACAACATTTGAATAATACAAATGTGCGGTTGGTAAAAATGGATTAGGGTTTCAGGGTGGTACCAATGGGTGATATTTAATATTGAATGACATGTATTAAGACAAATGCTTTTATATATAATTTATTTGGCATTGTAAATGCATTTATCTTGTGAGATACAGACCCCCTGTTGCCACATGAAGTATTCTGGAAAGGTTCAGAGTAAATAAATAATAAAACCACTTTGATATACAATCTAACAATATTAAATATTAAGACTTTCACATGATTGATTTTAATACTTAATTAACTTATTTAAAGTCCAATGTAACTCTGTTTTTGTATTAAAGATTAGACAGGCAGAAGTTAAAATGCAGGAAATGTTATTAAATGGGACAAAATTAATTGTATTTCATGATCTTCAGACTCACTGGCTGTTAACCTGTCCATCAGTGCAGTGATCATGTTTGTTTTGTTCCGGATCCCAGCTGATGGTAATGTTAATCAGCTTTACCATGTCAGTCCATTTTTATGTTTGCGTCATTCTATTTTAATGATACATAATCTGATACATTTTATAAAAGAAAACAAACTTACTTTATGCTAGTCAAAGTTTGTCAAGTTGTGCATTTTTTTTCAGAGTTCGTAAATGTTCCTCCTGAAACATGTTTCCTCAAAGTGTTAACAACCTGTGGAAGTGCCTGAGTAGCATCCCTGCTGAGTTTCATCACAGCTGGTTTTAACCCAGGCAGCAGGTCTTC
This sequence comes from Perdix hodgsoniae, assembly GCA_035772895.1. Lineage (NCBI taxonomy): Eukaryota > Metazoa > Chordata > Aves > Galliformes > Phasianidae > Perdix > Perdix hodgsoniae. Next base: position 29,359,344 of record JAPSGF010000005.1, on the reverse strand, counting down.
AGTATATAAATAGAGGCGGTGGCAGTGAAGGGCTGTATGTTTTGTAAGAGGTGGGCTTGGATGAGGGAGAGCAGAATTATTCCATGGATGCTCAGCACCTTCTCCTTCTCTGCCCTCTACTGAGAGCAAACCTGGGGTCTGGAATTGATTCTAGACTATTTGCAAGTCATCTGCACTGCGTTGCTTTAAATATACACAATGCATGTTTATACTCCTAATATTTAATTTCATATCTACTGTAAAATGTTTTTTGTATTCTGTTCTCACTTCAGTGTGCTAACATGCTTGATTACTTCATAAGCTGCAAATGAGGGGCAGAATTATGAACCCTCATAACATGATGCTGTCAAACTCAACAAAATGTGCACAAGACCATTACGACATCAGACACTTGCTTTTTGTTGGGTCATTTTAATCAATTCGACTTCATAGGGCAGCTAATTTATCACTTAGCTAAACAAGTATTTCCTCTAGTTGTCATCAATTTAAGTAATTAAAATGGTAAACTTTGCTATATAGCATGAAATAAAGGCCCAAAGATAATTTGAAGAAGGTAGATGTTACAGTCTAATAGAATGAATGCAAAGTATTGTTTAAATACTTTGCTACACTTCAGTAGTTTGCAGAAATGTCATAATCCAATAATACTGCTGGTACTGATATATACCTTTATATAGTGATTTTAACCCTTAGCTTATGCAGTGCTTGGTTTCTTCCACTAAGGTTGAACATTGGTTTGTTTCCTTTCCTCACACATTACTTTTTTGCTTAATTGTTTGGGGGTCAGTGAATGACAGAAAACATAAGTGAGACAAGTTCTCAGGAATGTACCTTGTTAGTTCAAGTAAGCCTGCAGACCTGACATTGTATCCTCTCAGCAATCTTAGTTTTCCTAAGAGTGTTTTCAAGTTGTGCAGGAAGCTGACTGGGGGACTGAAATTGGAATTTGTGCAGTTTTCCTACCCTCATGCTAAGAACCTCTTCCAGCATGTGGTTTCTCTCCTTTCATTGCACCATAAGGGGAAGGGAAGAGAGAGCAAATGTGCATCAGAAGTACTTCTGACCCCCCACTTTTGTTTTTCTGTTCAGTTACACCTTCTAAACAACCATTCTCATTTTGTCCAAACAATATGAATATTCTTCACTTGATATGAGTTTTTGTATGTTTTGGTTTATCTTGTGCACACAGTTTGATTAAATCATTTTAAATTTCTATGCAGAGATAGATGATAAAGGAAAACTTTTCAGAGTTGGTTTAGTTTATTTTGAAGTTCAAATCATTCAGTAACTATTTTTGAAACAAAGTGTATTACCTATATTTGTTTCATTAGTTACTGCAAATAAAGAGGTAAATTAAGGTCTTATGGCTTGAAATAAAGTACTGTGTTTATGTTCAGATTGGGAACATGATAGTTTTGAATTTATGATTTTTTTTTACAGTCTAGTAGTCTCATATTTTGCTCATCTGGTAACAAATAGTCTTGCTGCTTTAAAAAACAAGCGAACAAACAAAAATACCTCTGTGAAGTTTGGCTTTGTTATGAGCATTTCAAGTTCTGATTGAACATTCATTATGATTTGTCTATTACATGAACATTTATTATAATCAAATCACAGAGGACTCTGCTGTTTTGTACTCTACTGGTTATAGTGATATTCTCCCATGTTTGTGTAATACATGCTTTTGCCATTTTTGCCCAGTTCCTGTCTGGATGACAAGTGTACCACTGACACTTCAGCTAAAATAGAAGCAAATCTCACAGAGACTTTTGACTTAGTCTTGTATTTCTAGCTAGCAAATAATTAATAGAACATTTAGTTGATTTCTGTTATGCAGAAGGAGGTTGTTAGTAAGGTGGAAGTAAATGTTAGTAAAGTTTTTCCTAATGGAAGCAGGCAGATATTTTATGCTATGCAATGGACTGGGGAGGAGACCATTATATTATATTATAAGACGGTATCTCCACAGTCCTTTTTATATCAGATTTCTATGTTTGTGTCTTTAAGCCAATTTCATGGGATTTTTGTTTTTTTCTGTTGAGAATCTGCACTGACAAGTCACAGGTTTACCAACAAGTTGCCTTTTCTACTATTGAAAACCAGACTGGGTTCATTAAACGTGTGCTGGTCAGTGAGGAACTGACATGAGGTGCTGGCATAGCTGGAGGCACCTCATAGCATATGAGCTCTGGGCCATGTGCTGGATGCATCCAGAAGTACTGCAGGGCTTTCTCTGCTCACACTTAGAGAGAGGAGCCAAACACAATACTTATCTGCCTTGGGCTCACGGGTGGGTTCATGTCTCCTTTCATTCCTCTAAACAAGGTATGTTTCATATGCAGCCCTAATTATGTTTCCATGTATGTTTAAGAGTAGTGGAACTCCCAGTGCTGAGAAGGGTGCCTGCTCTTTGTCTTTTTTAGCCCATCATGTTTGAAGAAAATTAGTAGGAACAAATAATAGAGTCACTGTTAGCTTTGACTGAGAGTCTAGGTAGGCAGTATCAAGTCTTGTAAGCTAATTGAATTTTAGAGGATTTTAATAACATTTTTATTGTTTCACATTGAAAATGCTTTTAACTTACATCTTAGTTAATATGAGCAATATGTTATAGGCCATTACGAATCAACCACAAACCTGTAAAGAATTAATCTTTCTCAGAGTAAGATCCCGAGAGTAATCATAATTATTTAATAGTTTGCTTTGTTCTTTCTAAGAAGAGCTGAAAAGAACTTAAGTATGGAACTATAAAGGAAATTGCTTGGACTATCACTAAAGCTAATAGTGATACATTTTTTAAACACTAATCAAATGTATCCATAAACAAACTGATTAAATCACCGTTTGAGTATCAAAAGTAAATCTCTTTAGCTTTAAAATTGCTGTCACTGTCTGTAAAGTAAAATATGGCTGTTACTTGTTGTAAGGCATGGTACTTGGGGAGTATTAAAGAGAGACAGAGAAAAGGTAGAAACAGAAAAGAAGAAAAAGAAAAGGTTACCAGAGACCATTTCTTACTGTATTACTCATATAAAAAAATGTAATTCCAAAGCACATTTTGTCTTAAAGTGGTGGCTGGTAATAAGGAGATTTTGAGCCTGATCCCCAATGTGAAAAGCTAGTAGCATTTTGCCTTATTTAGATATGTTGTGAAGGACCATGACAACAAAAAGTTAAACTGTAGCAGAACAGTATAAATGAACCTTTAAAGCTGGTGCAGTGGAAAGGCAGCAACAATGATACAGCAAACACAACAGGAGAAGCCACTAGAATTCCAACGGGAGAAAAGTGTAAACATATTTTTCTGCAATTTTTTCTTTAAATAAATAATCAACTCTTAATTCTTACAAGTTTTTCGTTCATTTATTTAAAATATCAAGTCATTATAAACATCTCCCTGTATTAAGTAGTCATAAGACTGCAGGCAAGCATTGACATGTAGTTTAAATGGCTAGAAAGTTTTTAAATGCTTCTTTCAAAGTTATTATTCATGTATTTTCTGTGATTAAGGTTAATAAATCACATACAAAACATGTGAAGTGTACTTGCATCCATAACGTGTTTTTTGAGATCATCCAAAGACTTCTTAAAGGTCTTTCTGTATTTGTGGTGCATTTTCTCTAAGGCCATGATTATTTGATTGTAATAATTTGCCATAAATATGTACTACTGCAAATGCATGCAGTCCTGCCTTCCCTCAGTTCCAAGCACCATCAGATAATGTTTTAGCTAAAAAGTAGCAAGAGATGATCATTGGTTTATTGTTAATAAACTGAAGTCATTAAGCATACGTGGTCAGTGCCTTGTAGGAACCATAGGAAAAGCATAATTAAAGTGATTTTTGAATTGGTAATATACCAATCCTGAAACTATAGAAACATACCTCTTTGTATATTTCTTCTTAAATATAATTTTCTTGGAGTTAGAAATTTAAATACTGTAAACTAAGCAGCTACAAGAAATGATACTTAAAACTGAAGTGGCAGCCATAGGTCAGTGTTGCAGGTTAGCTCCATCTCTTTCAAGCTGTTAATAAATTGCTATGTACTGACCAAAATGCTGTCTCGAAAAATGTATTCCTGCATTGTGATAATGCACTGGAAAGGTCATTTCTCTGTCTTACCTCTCTGACCATAACACCATCTGCTTCTCCCATTTTATTGGCATCCTGTTTTTCATTGCAGCTAATATTAGCTTAAAATGTACTTCACATGAGCTTCTAACATCATTCTTGGTCATTCGTGTCTTATTGATTTGTATTCCATTCAGACTCTGATGATGAACTTGTATAACCCTCTTGCTGGGTTTTCATGTACCTGCTTTATCTCCTTGTGTTCTTAATTTTGGGAAGAACTTCTTAATGAAACTGAAATCATCATATCGATCAATATCTGAGGTTTCTAAAATACAAATTGACCTGAGATTTCTAAAATATAAATATAGTTAAAAGAAAAATGTTTATCTAGGATGAGGTGTTCTGAATCCAGAAGGATGTGATGATTGCTGTTACCTCAGCTTTGCTCTACAACCTTTATTGTCCCCACAGCCTAGCATGAATTTTCTTTCTAAAGAGACTGAAAGATGATTTGAGAAATCTAGAAAAGGAAGGAGAGAGACTTCTGCCCCAACTCACTGTCCCTCAAAACAATATGTGCATTTTATTTGCATGTGATTATTGAGAGGTGCTATAACAATTCTTTCGGACTTCAAATATAAAATATTTGAAGGTAAATGCTATTATTCTTCTATTTGACATCTAATGATGATTTTCTACTGGAAAGCGAGGAAAGATTTTTAAGTATTTTAAATTGTGAATTGTGTTATTGCAAAGTAGTTAAAGAAACACTGAGTGTTTGTTTCTTCTTTTCCACCAGATAAATATCCTTCAGTGGAAATTATTGCCAATATGTATCAATCTGTATCTGAAACCAGCCACCCTTTGCAAACAGAGGAACAAGAAGTAGGCATTGATCCCTTGCAGAGTTACTTGAACAAAACAGAGGAAGGTGAGTTTTGTATTTCTGTGGGGATTTTTTATTTTAACTTTATACCTACAAACATAATGTGTCATGATAACTATACCTGTCATAATTTGTTTAATTTTCTCAGTAAAGTTGACAAGGAAATATAAAGAACATTTCACAGAGTTTGTGTAGAACACTCTGATACTAATGAAAACCATGAAAAGTAAACTTTCAATTTCAGACAGAAACATTAGCCAAATGTTTAATGCTCTGTCATCCTTTTTTAATCATAAACCAAACACTGATTTCAACATAAGAATATTGAAATAAAGCATGGCTTTGTGTTACTTTTTGAAAGATGGGCTCTTTCACTTTTGCTCTGGTTCGAGGGTCCAGGGTTTTTTCCCTCTTTATTTATTCATAATGTAATAAAGTGAAATGCATTATTTTGGAAGAGTGTATAGAAATAATAAGGGTGATATTCATATTATTTTGTTTGACCTTCTTTTGATAAGAATATTGTCATATATTCTTATTTTTAAAAATACTGAAAGTTGAGGTAGAATGAATAGACTTTTAACAGTAGAAGCTACTTTGTAACCCGAAGTAAATTAATAAAATGCTGTATTTGGAAGACTCTAATGAACCGTGAGAGCAAAATACTTGCATAATGCAATGCATGTCTGCACTGCTTGTCTTTTCTACTTATTTGCTAGTGGTGACAGTATAGTTGGTTTGGAGAAAGTGATAAGCTTAACAAGAAGCCAAGATCCTTGTCATGAAAACATTCCTCAAGTACTCAGTTATACACAATGGCACCTTAACTACCTGCAATTTTCCAGTCATTGAGCACATGTACCAGGAGGGCAAACTAAAAAATGTGTTTTAAATTACTGAGTTGATACAAGTTTGTCACATTTCTTAAGTCCCTCACCCACATCAACCATTCTTTGTGGGCGTATCTGTCTATAAATCTTCTGTTTACTAGTGCTAATTAAGAAATCTACGTCAAGATTTGCTTAGTCAGTTTTACTGCTTTGGTTTAGAAGAAGTCAATGTGTTGCTTTAAAATATGTAGGTAAAACTTCATTGCTCCTTTGAGGTTTGTTTGTTTGTTTGTTTTTTCTTCATGACTATATAAAGCTTTTTCAGTATCAAAAAGTTAGAATGAACATCTAAGGGATAGTATTTTAAAACCTGACAATTAAATGAAATGGCCTTTTCAGGTCAGTGTTCTTCCACTGTTATGTTTGACATCGTAACAATATAAAGACATTTTGGTTTGATAAACTAAAAGCATTTTTATAAGTATTTCTAGATAATTGAAAATATTCCATTTCAATAACCTAAAATAATAACCATTTTCCTGAGGAAGTATAGTTTGCTTCTACTTTACACCAATCAAGAAAGATGAGCTTTTTCTTCTGATTTTTTCCCCTGAAAATATTGGAAATTCTCTCAACTCCATTTCAAGGAAAATCAAGATTTTTATCCTGTTAAAAAACACAGTAAATTAATTTTAGCCTTTATTGTGCCCAGAAATTATTAGTTACCTTGACTGAAAAGGTTTCTCGTTTTTACCCCAACCTTAACATTTCTATGACATACAAAGTTATTGGTATTGAATTGATGTTTAAAAGTGCCATTAATTCATTTACCCCAAATGTTCATTAACAATGTAAATGTATGCTGATGTTCTATGAGACAAGGAAGTGACTAATGACTCTTCGCACTAACAACACTTAAAATGAATAGAAACTTTAGATAGCTAATCTTGAAGTAATCAAGACCCTCATTCAGCTTGGCATCTCTGTATGCTCTAAAACAGCTGTCAACTGTTAAAAATATATACACAACACCACATACGCACATGCAAAGATAAAGATATGTAAATACATGGTTCCCCAAGTCATAAAGGTTACCAACTATGGTACATTTTTGATGTTCTATCTATGTAAATATTTTATATAAAGCATCCATTTCATCTTCGTTTTTGTGATTTTTTTTTTTTTTTTACTGTGAGACACATACTGCATTTTAATTTGAAACTTTATATATCCAAACTAAATATTTGAAGTTTTAATATTTAATTTTAAATAAAACATATATTTAGGCAGTGTTACGTCTTTGAGCATCAAAGTAAAGCGTCATTTTTGTCCATCTGGCCTGGTTACAAGTTCAGAATAAGGAAGTAATCAGTATTTTGCAAATGAAGTATCTAACTGTTGAAACAAAATAATTAATACTTAGGAGATGTATGGAGAATTGTCTCAATTCATTTTGTGATATATATGCGCAGCATTTCTTCCTTCTGCGTATGCATTTTCTAGCAGTAGCTCTGCAGCATATTAGAAAACTATGAATCCTCATCTCGTTGAAGAAAAATGTGAAGTCCCACTTAAAAATACTGTAGCATACTATGAGGATAGGGAAGATGCAGCCATTTCTTTAATACAAAAAAGACCTTACATAGTTGAAGTTGCTTGAATTTAGTAAAGGATTCTAGTGTGTGAAAGCTGTGTTTAAGCAAGCACACTATTGCTTTATTTAGGAAGAAATTGATCGATGTTCTATAGATTATGAAATACCAGGACATGTTGATTGCTTTTTTTTTCTGAAGCTGAGCTGAGTGCTTAAAGAATTACCTTGGAGACAAAGTTATAGAAGTCTTCACTGGGATGAGGTAATAAAGCACACTACTGTTAAGTACATTGAAAATAAGTACATAATAATAGAGCTAGTCTGATTTGCTAATGCATGAGGAGAACTGTTTTTAGAGTTTGTAGAAATGTTTCTAGAAATGTAGAACTGGGAGATATAATGTCCAGTTGAAATTGTCTCCCAAGGCACTCATAGAAAAGAAACCTTGGAAATTACTGGATTGCTGTTAAGTATAACTGGCTGGATAACAATATACATGGATTAGGTTTTATTCATTTACTGCCAGCGAGGAAGGATTTGGTAGATAGGGTTTCAGAAATATGTTTATTTAGTTTAGCAGTACTTGTTGCTTTTATTAAAATTCCTGTGAAGTTCCAGAGAGAAAATGTGTTTTATAAAAGTTATGGCTGTTAGCACAGTGAAGGGCTAACACGGAATTCAAAGTATTTTTGAGATTTTAGATAAGTGCCCTGTGAATAATAAGACAGTTCAGTAGGAAGATTTAATGTTGCAAATGCAACATTGATAGATAGACAGTTCTATCTCAACAAATAAAACTAGAACACATTAGATGAGGTAAATTTAGAGAAAGATCCAGGTATTCACATAAAATTTTTGTTTAACTGTGGCTCTTTGAATGTTGAGTTAAGTCAAATCATGAGAATATGTTAGTTTGCAATTTTACAAAGTGAGAATAGGCCACAGCTTTCTAGTTAACAGTCAAGATTTTTTCTTATTCTCCAGCAATATTTAAATTTTTTTTTTAAAAGGATATATAATTTCATTTTTTTTTTTAAGGTTGATTTAGTCTATATTGTTTTTGTTATTTTTTCAGTATAAGCAAATGCATGTTCATTGCATATATTCAATCACATATGCTTTTAAATTGTAGTTTTAATAACTAGCAAAAATTATGAGAGTGGGATTCTCATTTTTGTCATCTTACAATTCAAATGACATTTTTTAATAATTTTAGGAAAATTTTGTTTGGGTTTATTACTTTTGGATCTTAGTGTATTGTCATTTACATGCTTGTACCTATACCTTTTTCCTTAATTTTGACTATAATAAATAAATGTTATCTTAATACTTTTTGTGTTCAAAAAGTTTCCATGGTGTTGTTCATTTTATTCATTTCATTTTGTATGATTCATCTTCATCAGAATAATATGGTGAATCTTTTATCTATTTTTGTATCCAGCAGACACTATAAACACTGAATATAGGAAGGGAAATTTCAGAAACTTTACTCTTCTACTTTATCCTTCTGTGCTACATCTAACAAACACTGTTCATTTCCAAATGCTTCAGGTTTATATTACATTTGAACAGATTAATTAGGGTAACTTTCTGAGCTGCAATAATTTTTTACTCAAAGTTATAGAACTCTCCACATTCTGACACAAGTTTTGAGGAATGTAGTATGTAGTATTCCCATTTCATTCATGTAATAAGAAAGTTGATCCTCTAAGGACAGACTGGAACAATGAGTTTAAACACTCTTCAATTTAATTTGCTCAATATCACAATTAATACAATTAAGGTCACTTGAAACTATTAACGAATTGGGTAATTTACTTTAACAATGTCAGTGTGTTCTCACAATTACATTTGCTTTAATTAGTGTACAAGCTATTATTTAATAGCATACTTCAGATAGAAAAATGTAATGTGTTCTTTGTTCATAGTAGAAGAAAAGGGGAAACCTTTAATGGGTTTTGGATGTTTTGGATTTGCTATTCGGGGGGTATATTTCTTGTCTAACAGCTTTAACTGGTGGTGAGAACAGAGAAGGATGGCATAGCTGGAAGGATAAAAATAACTGTTAAAGTGTATGACTGATATTAATCTAATTGAAATAGATCAGCTGCTCACCTCACACTTACCATTGCATCCCTTGTGATTCTCAAGGCTGTCATGAAAAAAAAAAAAGTGAGATAGTAGAAAAACATTCATGTTTCCATTTTGACCTTTTTCTGTGAGTTTCCATTTCTCCTTTTGGAAGAATTTTGCTGTTATGGTATAAACCTCATTACCTTGACCACTACAGAGTTTTGCTCTATAGAACTATACCTTACATCATAGTTTGAGCAACTTGATTTATGCCATGTTATACAGAAAACATGCAGAAAGAAGAAGGAAATGAAGTAACAAAATAAATGTTCACCTTCAGAGAACCAAATAAGAGGCACATGCTGTCAATATTTTCCCCAAATTTTAAGTATGTATCACATGGGGACTATTTTGATCTCAGATACATCCTTTTACAATCATTCTGCTGTTAAGAGAGTTACTGGTGGCAGAAAATTATTGTCTCTTATTCAGTCAATAGCTATTCAGTCTTATTATTTTCTGCCCTTAAAATCCTCCTCAGTTTGCCCTGTATGGCATTCATCCACATCTGTGTTTTGAGAGATCACTTCAGTGGTTACACATATAGGAAACAACCACAGAGGTCCAGACCTTTCTGTGTGGGAAGTACTTTTCTAGGTGAAAGCAACTGAGAAAACAAATACAGTGAATATTTGAAGCTTTATTAGTTTTCTATCAAATATTTTTCTACAGTGTGTTGTATGACATCATGTGTGTCACATAATGTATGTTCTTTCATCTTCTTTCCAGGGAAGGAAATGTATGTGGGGTATAGCATTTTTTTTAAGAGGCCTCACTGTGCCCCAGCAGCACAGCTCTTCCTAGTGCTCATCATTCAGAGCTGTTGGGGCTTCTCCACCCAGGCTCTGCTTCTCCATCACAGGCACAGGTGTAAAGATTGGAGGTGTGCAAGAGAGAAAAGTATCATCTTTGGTTTGCTTTGTATTTTATGAATAAAAACAGGAAGGTTGTTACATCTTTGAGCACCATATGCTAACATAACAAGCATTTTAATATTATTAATAACAACTAGTGTTTAGTTTGCTTTTAATTGAGCAGCAACAGGATTGTAGTGACAAAGGCTATTGAAGCTATACAGTATATCCTGAGTTAACTCAGTTTGTTACTAGCTCCTTCCGTGAGGATCTTCATTTTCTCTTCAGGATTTAGTTATACTGCAGAATTCTCACTAATCAGATGTAGACTGTGTGTGTGTGCCCTAAGTGGTGTGTGTCAAACAGCTTCAGAGTAGAAGTCCTTGAACTGAAGTTCTTTCAATGCCTGTTGACCAGAGTGGTCCAGCTACATGAATTCCAGTTTTGAGATAATCATGTGTTATAATCAGTACAAGCACTATGTAGGGAGCCTGTGTTCAGTGGTTTCTAAAATATATGAAAAGACCTTTTGGTTGGCAGTGTCTGTAGAAGCAGAATAAATCTAAATTGATCATTTTGAAAGTTCTCCTCAGCATCACTGCACAGAAAGTAAGGCCTCCTCTGTTAGGTCTTGTCAGCTGGGAGCTTCCAGTTCTTTCCAGATGGAGGCCTTCCCCAATACTGGCATAAATTACTTATCAGTCTCATCATTCTCTTAACTCCTCATGTCCTTACTTGGGGAAATGCTGGTTTCAGTGGCATTTTTTGTTCTTTTCCTAGCTTCTCCCAAATCCAGGTTAAAGCTCATCTAGCTGGCTATCATCTTGTTTCCTATTATATCTGTAATATAACATATGTGCTGTAAAAACAAATGGTGCAAGTTGAATGAAAAAGAAAGATTTTTTAACTAAATTTGATATGCTGATTGAAGCTTACAGTACCAAGTACAAAATTCCATTTCAACTGTAGTAACCTCTTGCCATCTATACAGAAGAATCTTTTTAATAAAAACTTTATAAATTTAATGGGAAAACTACTTCATTATTAAAAGTCGTACAGAAGTCAATGGTGAGAATGAAATCATCCTTTGAATATTTTACTCAGATTTGATATAAAAATGTAGTATGAAGGCTACCATATGTAAACATAAGATATTAAGTGTTTGATGCAGTGATCAGGTTATGTTAAATGTTATATCTCTTACACATGCAAAAGGCAGACTTTCTTAATTTAAAAAAATTGAACTGTACAAGCTCTATTTTCTTTGTGTATGTATAAAAAAGGCTAGTAAATCGGAATTCTAGCTGAGGCCAGCATGATTGGTACAGGATAATAATTAAGTGTTTGTGTTCCCTTCTGTCCTTTCATACAGAAGACTGTAATTTAGAAAGCTGTTTGTAAATCGTATGCAGCCAGCTGATATTACATAGCCCTGCACCTGAGTTTAAGTGTATGTAACATTTGAAAGAGTTAAACTGCCACAGATTGGACTGTATTAGAAACTGATTGCTCTATATAACAGAAATCTGTCAGCATAGATAGAATCTTTCCTACCTTTTGTATTTGTGGATGTTTGTAAAAATCTGTAATTCCTTATTTTAAAAATTAAAAAGTTTGACATGCTTTTATTTAAGTGATATCACCAAATGGTACTGCACAGCTTCAGTTTTAGGCTTCTCATTAGCTTGTAAGCCTTATTCTTCATCCACCTTGAATGCCCCTGTCATCCTCTGTGCACATGCAGAGCTCAGAGGTGTGGAAGGGGAGAGGAATAAAACTACCATTGTACCAAATAATTTTGTACTACTTAAAATAAGTTAAATGTGTATTATTTATTGACAATCTGGCCTTTTAACAAAGAAAAATAGGCCTATGGTTAGGTTGCCACTGCTACAAACTAAACAGCTGATACTTTAATGAACAACATACTGAGGGCCATCCAGGACATAAGGCAAATTAAGCAGGTTACAAACTGCATATCTTCTGTTTAGATATAGGAGATCTCCCCAGCTCTGACAATTAGCTCTACTGATCAGGCAAGCAGACAGACAGAAACAGAAGGAGGCCATTTGTATCAATTTGAGGAACAGAGCTAGTAATGAAGTAAAATATTCCTACCAGATATTTTCAACTCTGCTTTGGAACCGATATTTCTAACTGCTGGTTTCATCTTAAGAATAACAAATAAATAAATATGTGCTGCTTAACAAAAGCATATTTTCTCTTGTTTACAAATTGAGAGCAAAGGAATAATAACACTTCTAACCCACAGGGTTTTTAAAAAAGGAGAAAACATTTTCTGGACATACAAACAAATATGGATCTTGGTAACCTGACAGCTTTGTTTAAACGTTGAATTTGAGTTTCCTTTCATGAAAATCTTTTCAAAGTACAGCAATTCAGCTGTGAAAACCTGAATACATTAATGATGACAAAGAACCTCTGGAATGAGCCAACATTTGTTTTTGTTCTTTTACAACATTTCCTGATGAATTGCACATACAAAAACTGTTGCAGGTTATTTTAATTTTCCTTTCTTACTTTGATAATAAATGTCTCCACTGTTTACCTTTTCAGTTAAAGTACCTTATTATTACTAATCAGCTTTAATTATTTATAACAAAATGACTGTGAAAGATTTTTCTTTGATGTAGAAAAAATCAGGGACCTGATCCTGATCCTATTAAAATTAATGGCAGGGTTCCAAATGACAGTAAAGGCAACAAGCCTGAGTGCCCTTATTGCTTAGGTGAAACAATAATTCTGCCCATGATACTGAATTTAGATTCAGTATTTGGATTTCCTTAATTTTGGAAGTGTCCAGATTTCAAGCATTTGGTCTCATGATTTGACTGCTAGAAGCAAGATTGCATATGACTGTTAAAGCCTTGGTCTTCGTTTTGCATATCAGATATGAAGTAAATGAAAGCAAAACCAAAAAAAAGAGGGTAAATATACAGGATTGTTGGAGACTGTCATATCTCTAAACAAAAATAAAGGCTAAAACAGAAAGAATGAGAGAAATGTGCAGAGACTTACTATTTTTTTTGTATTTCTTTCCAGTCAACAAAATAGCAAACCAAGCTACTCTAAAACAATAGAACCACATAGATGTGGTGTTGAGGGTCATGGTTTGGTAGGCATGGTGGGCTTGGGTTGACAGTTGGACTTGGTGATCATAGAGGTCTTTTCCAACCTTTATGATTCTGTGATTTTAAATTATACTGAATATGAAGTGAGATGTATCAGATGCCTGTTTGTGAGCTGATAGTTAAATAATTTTATATAAGTGAACTAGTTCTGGGTTTTGTTTCTAGACATTTGAAGCCTAAGATATAGGCTTATATCTTAGATATATGTGTATATATATATACGCAGATATATTATATCTGTGTATATACACAGACACGCACACACAGAAAAAAAATTGAACGCTTCTGTCAGAGTCTAGAATACAGTTTAGTTATTCATGAGTATCCCTGTTCAGCTTTTTCATCATGTCAGAAGTTTGGGTCACTGACTATAATGTTTCAAGTGCAGCACAGATGACACAAAAGGATATAGCAAAATAAATTTATTTTTACTATTTGTGACAATCACACAATCTTATGATGCAATTTATGCCCCAAAGCTTGAACTGTTTATATAGAGCAGTGGAATTTTAGGTTTTCTTTTGCATCTCTGTGCTTACTTCATCTTGTTAAAAGCGATCTCATACCAAAGAAGCTAAGAAATCAATTACCATATCCATACGTATAACAATAACACTCTATATTCTCATACAATCAGAAATCTGAAAGAGGCAAAGTGATAGGCCTGATTCATACATGAAGTTAGGTTCAGAAACTGAACCCAGATCATTCAGGGTTCAGAGAGCAACTTCAGTGACCATTCTGCTCTTTGTTTCATGCTTCCTTTGAGTCAGGTAGCTAATTCACTGAAAAAGATCATAAATTTGGTACATGTCAAAGTACACCCACAACATTTTCATGTTTTGTATACAAACTCACAATAAATATGTACCTGTCAGTCTTCATGAATTTCAGCTAAAAGTATTTTTGGTAACTGTCATGTGGAAAATATTCTCAAAGAAGCAGATCAGTGTCACCTTTTCAGTATTATAAGTTATCAAATAAAGTTAAATGTTTTAAACGTGTGAAACTACTCTCTAAACTTTAGTAAACCATAGCAAAATAATGATGTATATATATGAGTGTTACTATTAAAGCGTGTTTTGGCCACAAGTTTAAGGAATGCTGCTCTAACTTGGTGAAATAGTTATCAAGGTTGATTTGGGTTTATATCATGATTTTCTATCTTGGCGCTGCTAGCTCCTGTCTTAAAAAGATTCAAAATACTAGAATTTCCTAAGAGAATTTCCAAAGTACGCACTGCATTCTGCTCTTATTGTTTCTCATTCTGCCATAAGGTACTGTGGGCATTGACATACTGTGTTGGCTTGACATACCACTCAATGTCATTTGTGAATCACCTAACACAGTGCTAGCTTCATGTTTCCCCTGCAACTCCTCTTGAGGTAAATGGAATACCTATGTCTTTGATATTTATTGAAAGGTAGGTGGGAAGGTTAAAAATCAAATCTAACTTCTGTAAAATATAATGGCCACTTAAATTTTTAAAAAATTGCTCTAATTTTCTTCTTCTAAATATCTTGTAATAACTCTGTACAAGCAGCTGGTAGTTAAATGCTTCTGCTTGAATACTGGAGTGAAATGCAATAATATATAAACTGGGATAGGAAGTCTGCACTCAAATTTCTTAGCAAGTCCCAGCCTGTTCAGTGCAAATGGGACCACATAACCAAAATGCTATCAGTAGCCCTGTGTAATAAATTTATCCACTAAATTTTGGATATTCCATTGCAAATTAATGTTCTTTATCTTCCTAGAAGTTAAAAGGCACGGACTTCATCCAGATAAAGCTTTTATGGTGGTGATAATTCTTTTCTTCTGAGAAACTGGATTTATAATGGAATCAATGATTTAACCTTAGGAAATATGAACTGTATGTTATTTCAGTGCTAAGTGCAATTGCAGGAATAGAATTCTCATGTAAGACACTTGATGCTATAATTTTGATGATGTGAAAACATCTGAGTTTCCTTATGCATACTTGCTGTGTGTAAGCCATAGTATTTGAAGGCGCCGTCATTGTTTTTGTTTACTTTTCATTTGAAATATTTAAAGGGTGGAGCAATGGAACATAAATCTGTCCATTAGTGGACATTTCTACTTTGCACTCCAATGAATTTTCATCAAATTTGATTTGATGACTGGTGGCCAGAGCACATGCTATCTTAATGGAACAGGGAAGCAAATTGAGAAACAGGATCACCTCCAAACTTCTGTGATCCAGTATTAACTCACTCTTTATGAAGTGCAAAAGAAAATACTGCTTTGCAAATGCATACAAAACTCCATTCTGAATTATCACAGCAAGATGTCCACAAAATTATCCCAGAAGGACAGAATCGTGGGGGTTGGAAGGGACCTTGAGAGATCAAGTCCAACTGCCCTGCTAAAGCAGGTTCCCTGCAATAGATTGCACAGGTAGTCATAAAGACAGGTCTTGAATATCTCCATAGAAGGAGACTCCACAACTTCTCTGAGCAATTCAAATGAGCTACAGTAAGAGATTTCATTGCCATTTCATCGGAATTTCCCATTTCATTGGGAAATTTTGTAGTATTGATTGTTGGTATTCTAAAAATAATGCTCATCCAGATTAGTTTAGTTCTTTTACTTTTTTGAATAGAAAAAAAGTGATGTAAGTCAGATATGGTAGAAGATTCTAGTTCTGTTTTGGGATTCTTGTTACTAACCAGTCAGAACTTTTATTTTCAGTATTCTGGAATTAAAATTGAAGGTTTTCAGCATGATTAATATATTTTATAAATTTGGATTTAAGATGAAGACATAACAGTTTCACCTTTGGCATTTGCATAAACTAAAGTTACATCAATGTAACTGCTTCATCAAGAGAGTGTTTCTTTAAAGAAGTTGCTCTGTAGTGTACTTCTATCAGTAAATAAAAGAAGTAAGTTTCTAATTTGAAAAAATACCATATAAAGCCTGTATTAAGTGCTCCATGACATCTTCTCTTTTCTCATTTACTAAATTTCTGCAGGAAAAAAAAAAAAAAGGTCTGCAGCAGATTTTTCATTTTCGACTTAATACCTTTGTGATACTACAAGTCCTCTAGACACAACAAATTTAGGAAGATACTTGCAAGTTTTCTTCTATTTCTTGTTCATAACCATCAGTTTAAATTTCAAAATCATATGGAAAAGTAACCCTGCATTTGATTTCTGACTTTAACATTACTTATCAAAGTACAATTTTCTGTTTTTTTGCATATTAATCTATTCCTTGCTAAAGTTGTAGCTTGGAGGAACAGCTTTGAAACTACTGAGCCTTTTTTTTTTTTTTTGTAAATTAATATATAAAGTTGAATTTAAGTTGGAAATTCTACTAACTGTGACAGACTGCTAACTATAAAATATGTAAAAATTTGAGGATGCTGAGTTGATTATCAACTGATAATATATATACAAAAGTTGCTCTAAAAGTAATGCCTCCTATTTATTTCCATGGAAACTATAACATATTCAAAGAGAACCAGAGCATTATTTGATTGTGCAAATTCTCAGCTACAGATCAGTGTTCTCACATCCACTCTTTGGTCATCCATAAACATTCAGCAAGTGTTGGTGAATACCAATGGGTGCCATTGTTTCCACATGAAGGAATTCAGTTCCACACCTTTGATTCATGTGCACTTTCACATCAGATGCCATTCAGTCAGGCTGCCCCTCTGCAGCCATCTGCCACATGTTAACAACATGTAACAGGATACTGGTGGGAATGTTCAACCTCTACTGCCATACCACCAACATCCACATCGTGGACCAATGTAATAAAATAGGAGGCATTACTTTTAGAGCAGCCTCTTATATAAGAAAGTGACAGTAAATATTTACAACAGTACTGAACCTTAAGATAGAAAATGTTGACATCTGAAAATCATGTAATAAATTACGTGTACAGTGGTGGTTTATTCTAGCATAAGGGGCCTCTCACACTGTGGACCCTACAGCAACACAAATAGTGTCAAATTTCCTGAAATCTTGATGTTTTTCGATTTGGGAGCTTACTGTGATGACAGTGAGTCTTTGCTGCAAGAGAAGAGGACAGTAATTACATTCATACTGTATTGATTTGACTCTGTCATGCTTCAATCTTCCTTGGAAATTAGGCATAATTAGTAATGGTTAGAAATATTATTAAACCCACTTTTAAAGTACAACTGAATCTTGAAAGGTTAGTTGAGACACTGGAGGTCTGCCATGAATCATTGCAAAGAGAACAGAATTGTACCAATGCTGTGTTCAGATAACTGCCAAAGCCCCTACTGGCTTACCACCCTATTTACTCTTGATGACTCAGCCCAAGCTACTAGAAGAAAGTCTGCCCATCTTGTTGATTCTTCCTCTGTTTAAATCTTTCACCCTTGAGTTTATAAATTGACACCATTTTGCGCCAAAAGGGATGAATCCAATTTGGGACATGTTAACTTGTTTTAATGGTTCTCATTACCAGTTGCTATTAAGTCTAAATCTTATTTCTGTTTTAATGAAGTTAAAGAAAAGCAAATTTGAGAGTGTCAGATTGAGTTTGATTTTTTCCTTTTTCAGACCATATATCAGTGCTCCAAAGGCCTGTCTTGTGGCTGGTTCAAACAAAATAGAAACATGTATAAACATATAAAAGATCCCATTCTGAGAAATATAGACTAAATTCAGGCAAAATTCTTTTCATTTGATGTTTACAAATAGCACTTTTTAAACTTTGCCTAGAGGTAGGGAGGGAAGAGGGTTTCAAAAATGAGATGTTTAAGTAAAATGAGTAAAAAAGGATGTAATCTTCCATTTTGGCGTATTTCTTCTTCTGAATAAGTTATGCTCTAATAAAAATTAAAGAGCAAGTTACATTTCGAAGATCAGGTCATCGTAATTCATTGACATTAGGCCACATAACTGAATAATGTCTTACTTCAGTGAAATACATCAAATGAGATCAACAATTATGACTCATAAACATGCCTCGCAGGCATAAAGCAGCAGGGAATTAGCATGTGAGGCTGATAAATATGCATGTAAATAAGCTCCCAAAGGAATAACATGGGTTTGATTGATAGGTTTAGAATTGGAACATATGTAAACCCCTTTATTCCTCATTCTGGTGTAGCTAAGTAAAGATGCGTTTTACTTGTTAAAAGTTTCAATAACTTTGTAAATCTTAATGCCACATCTGCTTTTGTGTGTGCAGGCACGTGTGAGTGTCACTTGTGAGATTGATTGAATTGTCTACAGGGTAGATGCCCTCACTTGAATTGTAGAGTCTGTGTATGTATACTGTAGTGTATGTGAATGCACATATATGAGTATTTGAATACCACGTACTAGGTGGAGTGGAGCAAAACATTATTTGAGGATTATGATCAGAATGTATAACTTTTGAAGCTTGTTTTGTAAGTAAAAAATTGAGTTGTGAGTTTTGGCATATTCACCAGTATATTTATTTTTGCAAATCCTTTCTGCAGTGAAGGTAATTACTATTTATATCACAAAAAGTTCTTCTAGTGCTTCCGTGTTTAAAAGTCTGGCAGGGATTCTTTATTTACTTCCATTTTTGTTGGCGTCTTGCAGCTTGAACTCTTATCTACAACTTCAAAGTACCTATCACAGCAGTATCTTTATGTTTGATCAACTCAAGTGTTTATGCTGTGCAGAGATTTACATCTGTATTGTTAGAAGTGTATATAACATACTTTGTGTTTATAAAACATTAATACTTTGGTTTGCCAAATATAGACCAATTGGTTGCCATGTCATGTGACCTAGCATACATCTGCTTTATTACCATTCCCTGCTATTAGGCAGTAGAAACTTTTCCAACTGATGCACTCACACTGATGTTACATCATAATATAATTATGCTAAAGTAATCTTAGAGCAGTGGCATGTGATATGCAAATACATTTTCAATATTATGAGGTACGTACAGACTGTAGATTTTAGTTGGGTATGTTTTATAGCTAAAATAGTCATTCTGAGAAATTTAAGATGGGGCTGCCACCAGAGATTAACATTGTTCACATGTGAAAAACTCTGTTCTCTAATACTTATCTTTTGCTTAGATGTACCTTTCTGTGGAAATAAAGGTTGAGCAAAAAGACCTTCAACTGTTCACATTTATAGAGTAACAGGGAATATATTTTCCAGTTCCAATCAGTACATTCAGGGTCTACTGTCTAGATCTGAAAACTGGCTCTTTTTGCTGCTTAAAAATAAAAATAAAAAATAAAATTGTAGCACTTAGAGACATCAGAATCAATTCTAGTGTGGGTTCTCATGAAGCAATTTATAGCTACCCTGTAAAATTTATATAGGAAACACTCCAACAGCATAAACTGGTTAACCCAGAATGTTAACAGGCTGTGACATCAAGAAAAAATGAGTCCTGCATACAGCCATGGGGAGGGGGGCAGCAGGGAGGGATTTTGTGCAACAGATATGAATAAGCAGATTGCTGTCTGGAACTCTGATGGACCATGTTTCTATCTGTGTAGCACTGTCCTTTTTCACAGAGGATGCCTAGATATCTCTTGAGCCAACAGAAATAAAAAATATAACACTTTTTTTTCTTTTTTTTTTTTTCCCCCCTAACAGTGTGCCCTTTTTACACTCAGGACCTTGACAGACTGTCATTCAGTTTCCACTCCCCATGAGGAATGTCCTTGAATGGCTCAAGAGAAGCCAGAAAAATTGTTACTACGTATTTTTCATTCACCTCTAGAATTTTCCACATTTTATCCAACATGTGTGAAGCCACTGGGAAATATGGTTAAATGAGTTAAGCAGACATCACCCATCTGTGCATCTTAGGGAAAATAAAAACAGTGCTGTCCCTTGGAAATCTTTCTTGGTACATAACCAAAATCCAATGAAAAGCCACCAGTTTGAAGCTAAACCTAGGCAAGGCTCTTGTAAGAAGGAAGGGAGAAGCACTTTGTAAAAAGTCTGCTTCTTCTACCTCACCCCCAGTCTTCCTGGTGTGTTGCCTTTCATAATGCAAGGTGGCCCTGGCAATTGGGCTCTTTCAGAATTCCTGAAGGCTATTGGGCACACAAGAAAACACATCTACAGACCCTACCTACTTCAACCATTGTTAAAAACCTGGCGTTCAGCCTAAGCTCTGAATTTTAGTCAACACACAAGCAAAAAGTACCTTATTGTAGGCTTTGCCCTGTTTGTGGAAGTGTTACATAATTCTAGATAGAAGGCATCTTAAGAACTATACATTTCCAAAAGTCGCGAAGCCACCCATTTATATTGTTCATTGCTATCCTTTCTACTACTAAAGTGACTGGTAATTTGTATCTCTCAAACAGTTCCCGCTTGGATTTCTCATGTACTGAAAAGTCAGATGCCTGGCATTACCGTGTAAAGTTAAGTGCTTGGGGTTAATGAATGGCATTAAATTTTATGAGGTCATGTCCAGTAGATGTTAAAAGAAGCTTAAGGGAACTTTATCACTGATAGAAATTAACAGTTGGCATGAAAGAATGCCTGAGGGAATTCAGTTCTAAGCAAAAATAAAATTAGTGGTATAAAAACTTAAAATATAGAGTCATTTTGATTAATGTAAACATTTTTGTTAGGTAATTGGTTACGTGTTGCAGTAAAAGAAATGAGACCTCACAGTTTGAAGGGAAAGAATATTATTGTATTTAGAAAGCAATTAATGCTTCCAGTCAAATAAGAAAAATCTACATCACCTACAATATTTATATTCTTTCAGTAAACATATAACCTTTGGGGCTGTATTTATCAAACAGTCAAGTCTCCAGTTATTTACATTGGGTTTTTCTTTGGGCAAAATGTGTTTTCCCTAGTGGAGTATGTTATTTTGTTTCATTAAACCTTTATTTCTACTCACATGCGTTGCTTATATTACAGACCAAATGAGTACATACTGTGTGCTGAAGCCATCTAAGGTTTGTGTTTTGGAGTGACTGACGGATGGCATGAAAATTCTGTTTAAAAAAGAAAATGGCTACATTAACTTATGGATAGATCTGTTTTGCATAATTATGTGGGGAACTATTCAGTAATTACACTAGTATTCACATGCTGTAATTTTCGTCTTCTTTATTCGCTGTCATTGCAATGAGAGGAAATGGAAAACTTATTCAGACATACATCCTTTCTTACTCTGCCTTACAACCTGCAGTCACAGTGTATAGTACTTTCAGACAACATCTGTAGAGCTCAGGTAAGACAACTATTGTCTTGAATTTGATGCTCACTGCGTGTAAATTCTGCACTCGATCTTCCAAGTCTAAAGGTCCTTTGGATACGCCTGGGTGACTTGTTACTTTCACATCAGTTGAGGTGTCTGCTTTCTGGACACTTGGAGGTAACAGTGTCTACCATGATGAGAACATAGGGCTTTACAAAAGAGTCAGTTTTTGTACGAGAGCTTCATGTCTCTGTGGTTGGACAGAAAGGTACCTACTCTATCCCTAATTTGGAAAGGGAAAGCTGAAGAAAAAGTGAAACTAATTTTGAATGTGTTGTCCCTCAGGACTGTGCTGTTGCTCTCTTCTGTTGCTTTTGTGATTTAGCATGAAGTACATACCTGAATCACACCTTTTCTCATTTTCCTTACGTGGTGCTTGGTCAAAAAATCCAGTGTCTAATAGTGTGACCATCTGCTTGGTGACATGTTCATTTTGCACTCAGGCTGTTATTACTTTGGCTAATAGATGTGGTATGTTTTCTGTCTTAGTGAGCTGGTGTGACTATCTAGAAAAACTGACTGCTCTAACATTTATCCTATTATTGTGTAAAACAGTCATCAGCCTTTTAGAAAACTTGAGTACAATTGTAGTCAAAGAGAAAAATCCAGTCATACTGATCTAATTTTGAGGTCTTGTAATGCTTGTATCTCCAAATACTTTGTACTTGCATCCTTAGTTCCATTTTGAAGCACCCCCCCCCCCCCCCCTCCCAGGGCTTTACTTAGTCATTGGCCTCATAGGAAGGTAAGAAAGAACAGAAATCTGTCCCATGATGTATTTTATACTTCTGCCTGGAAAAGTTTTATGGGGAATTTTTCTCAATACCTACAGCAGTGGGACTGTTGTTCTACAGCCTACCCTAGATTATAGTGAATAGAAACGTTTTGTCATTCTGTTTGTCACTTAGATGTATTTTTATATTCTGACGTTGCTGTGGACTTTCATCTGTTAGACATCTAGAGCTTGCTGCTAATGCATATATATCTTTGCTCTTCAAGTTTTTCCAGATCTGTCATTTACAAAATGCATCTGCTTTTGCACCAGCGAAGTACACAGTTGGTGCTCTCCAATTAACTAAGGCATGATTTAAAAGAATTTTGATTAACATCTAGTGTTTTCATTATGTTTTGGCATATTTTGATTTGACAGTTTAAAAGCTCTAGCTCAGTACTTCTTTTATACAGTTCCGTGGTATTTTTCTCCACCAGCAAAATCTATTAAAAATGTAGAGTCCTGCTTCATCTCAGGGTCCTCTGAGGTATGAGTCTATTGGACACATAATGTATTATGAGAATTAGCAACCTCACTTAGACAGCCTCATATTAGGAACCAAGAGCTTCCTGACATCATCTTATGCAGCCACATTATGCAAAGCCAGGTGTTTTTAGGCTCAGATGTCCTTTTTTGGTGCAGGTTCCTCCTACATAGCAGATTTGATTGGGTTAAGGGCTATTCCAGCAGGAATGTCTCTTTCAGGGTTGAATATTTAAAGCTGTGAGGCAGTGTTTTTTGTCTGCAGGTTGTTGGCTTTCTTCTGTTTTCCTCAAGTGTGCCATGTATTTATGATATGATAGGGTGAAAGTATCCTAGTATTTTTTTATTTTTTTTTAACTGTGAACTACAAGTGTTTTATATCTACTGTTTGTTATTGATGGAATATGTCCTTTAAGTTTTACCCACATAACATTAAACTTTGACTAAAGACTCTGTTGTTTCTTCAAAATTATATGTACAATAGGTTTCTAAAAAGGTTAAAAAAATGTGTTATAAATGATAGGTAGGTAGATGAAGTAAAAAGCATATGAATTTCTAAGGTGTCATGTTCATCATTGAATAAACCATTGGTAATCTCTTTTTCTATGTGTGTAAGAAATCCGTATTAGTATGTTGGGCCTACTGAAGTGGCTGAAGCAATTGTGTGAGAGCCTTGAAAAGGGTGCGGTCGCTGGTATGAGTGTCCTGGAGCCCTCCTGCTGCTTCCAGCAGGGCAAAATGGAGCTGTGTTAGGGAGAAGGCAGCAGAGCAGCGCCTCAGTGCCTCCGTGTGGCTCTAGGTGGCTTAGGTGCTGGCTGTTTCCACCATGGGCCTTTCCCCACCTCGTATGGAGTACTTGTAAGATCACAGTGTTTGAGAAATGTTAACGCATTGCCTGCATCTCTGTGACAACTTCCTAACATCAAATTTCAGATCTGTTTTCGCTTCCTCAGAGCTGAAACCAAAAGCTGAAATGCTGACTTTTGGGGATAGTGCTAGTCCCTCCATGGATGCTAGGCAGCTCCCCTGATTTTAGTTCCTTGTATACCTGAATTTTCCAAGCTGCTATACCATAGCTTCCTCTAAAAGGAAGCTGCAGAGAAAGCAGGAATTCTTCCAGTTCTGTTTTTTTAACCACTGGTCCTGTCCATCTCGAAAGCCCCTGACCAAGTGCAGGAGGTGAGGCTGCATGTCACTGCATGTGGCTTCCTAGCCAGGCTGGCTTTCCTCCTGATAAACGTATTCTTTTCAGATGAAAAGCTGGCTTCTGGTTGAAAGGGCAATTCTGTTTCAATAAAAGAGCACTTAATCCCTTCTCGTTTGTCTTATGCTATCATTTAATCTTGGCAAAACAGCACTGTTCAGAAACTTCTACTCCATCTTTTTCAGCTCTGTTTTTTTCCTAGACTCAATGGATTATGCATTATCGCTTTTGAATATGAAAATCAAACTATGCTTGCTTATTATCCTAAACAGACAGATTACATTTATCTATAAGATACAAATGGGGTTAAAAATAGGATGTAATTGAAGTAAATTAAGGACAATAGTAGCCTTCAAACATATAAAGAGGTGGTATGTTTTTCTTATTGTCAGTTTAAATGGTCTCTGGAGACCACCTTTTTACACTGATTGTGCATGTCTAAGATTAAGCAAAGCTGTATGACCAGTGCTATCTCAGGAGGATGCTGAGTCATTAACTCATGTTTATTGCCTCTTGCCATCTTTAGATTATTGCAATTTATAGCTCAAAGGCCTTTTAGGCTGTTTATAAGTTAAAATTAGCTAAATTCTTCTGGATGCAAGTGATAAGTCATTCTGCATTTATATATCATGGAATATGAGTTTCTAGCAATGATTCCAGACTACTAAGATTTTTCTTTCTGTGCAAAGTCTAATTGTGGTATTTGTCCCTACTTGTATATATTACTTTATCGTCTGTTTTGCTAGATCTGCTGTTTGCTATTTTGTTATCGGTATATGCTCATAAAGAATTTATTGAAGTTAGACAGTATATTATTTATTAAGGCATCCACTTCAACCACACTGCATTATAATGTTTGTCACATTTGATGATGACCTAGGAGCTTGTTTGAGTTATATATTGTAAATGATCAGTGACAGGTAGCAGATACAGACTGCAGTACAAAGCCTGTGAATAGAATTGGGCATAATAATTGGGCATTTAGACCAAAGACAGGTGCACTGCAAAAAACGAAAGACTGAAAAAATGTTAGAAGAATGTTCTACCTTATCCTGTGGATTTTTTTTTTTTTCTTTTGCCAGTCTAATTGCTGCTGGTAACAAATTCAGTTCAGGCATTACTGGGCTAAATGCTTAATGACTGCAGTGGAAGTTGCATTTGCTTATATAAGCTAGTATTGTGTATTTCCTATTGAATGGGAAGTAGAGCTCTTTTTCCCTGCTACATGCATTTCCTGAAGAGTTTGTATCACACTTAAATTTGCCCTTCCCATCATGCTTAAAGAGATTATGTTAAAGCACCCCTGGATGTAAATTATTTAAGGTATTAGTACTTAACAATCACCTGACAACTCTTATCAGACATTCCTATGATTTACTTCAGTGGTATTAGAGTAAAATTCCCTTTTCTATGTATTTTACTGTTTTAGTTTAGAAAGCAGTGGATAGTTCAGCCTATTTTAGTAATCACAGAAGCTTAGAAGCCTAATCAGGATACGAAATGTAATAAATAAGTGCTTTGAACATATTTATTGTTATTTTAAATTAAGCTGCAAGGGACTACATTCCTTAAACACCGATGCTACATTCTGATTTTGAAATCAGTCAACTGGAGTTTTATATGTGCTTTCCCATCCGTTCTTTTTCACACACACATTTTGCATCTGAAAAAGTGGTATGCAAACGTGGAAGCTAACC
The DNA here is from genome assembly GCA_035772895.1 of Perdix hodgsoniae. Lineage (NCBI taxonomy): Eukaryota > Metazoa > Chordata > Aves > Galliformes > Phasianidae > Perdix > Perdix hodgsoniae. The sequence goes on along the minus strand of JAPSGF010000005.1, from coordinate 29,333,432 downwards.
TAATGACAGGGCTGGTATCAAGATTTGTGAACATTCAGAATCAGTTTCATCTAAACTGGAAACCCTCTTATTTTTGTATGTCTTAATTTGGACTGAAGTGTGTTGGTAAAATTATTTCAAACAGAGCGTTTGCCTGGAGAATACGCAAAGTTCACTTGTGTAAGCGTTTACACATAGGCAATTGTGATTTGATATGCAGAGATCATAGTAGATGCCACTTGATTGTCGTAAATTGTAAATCGGCAATTCAAAAGACACCAGAATTGGCTGGGCTGGAGCAACATGCAATACAAGGTATTCTTATCTCTGTAAGTTTTTGTTCATAACAGCAAACCAATGTGTCTGCCTATCATATTGTTCGACAGCTCTGCTGCCTTTCTGTAGGGCTAAAACAGGCTTTGATTTTGCACCTTTGTGTCAGCGTTGCGTGCTTACTTTCAAATGTCACCAGCTTTCACTATTGCAAAATTAGCATATGTGCGGGTACTCCATTGTGTTTTATGTTTGTGTTCCTTTCCTAACTTGCATAAGCTTGGAGAGGGAAAAAACACTGTTAATGCTTTTTCATACTTATTTTTTCATACTTCTAAGGGTTATCAAAAGAAATATTTCTCCATGTAAGACATTTGTACTTCTAATCATAAAGTCCTGCAGCTGATTATCAGCAAAATCTGCTGTATCATTTTTTATTCAATTCCTAGCAAATATTTTAGGGCACATTAGTTAGAACTGAAATGATAAAAAAAAAAATTTCTGTACCAGGCACCGTGCACATTGGAAGCCTGTACGTATTGCTAAATGAATTTGAAAGAAGGGGCAGAGAGTCAAGTTTGAATCTGAAAGGCTACTCACCAAATTGCAGTATATTTGTTTTGGAAAACTTCAGGAACTTGCTCAGACTGAAATGTTCTTCAACTTTCCAACCTAATAATTATTTTATAAATATCAGAAGTGCAGTGCACTTAATTCTTCAGCTGAAGGCATTATTTTCAGTTTCTGTACACTGCTTCAAGCTTGCTCCATTTAATCATTTTAAAAGCTTATTTGGTGCAAATTGAATTTAACACTGTAGTTGCAGGGGTGTTATGTAAAAAGTCCGAGAGATCGCTGCTGTGCAGGGTTTGTCGTACAAGCGATTGAGCTCCAGAGTTCAGCGGAGACGGAATCATCCTAAACTCTGCAGCACCCTCTGTTGACGCCATGCAGCAATGCCGTGTGCGTCGCTTCTTTATTGCCAGGAAATCTATCAAAAGACGGAACAGAGAAATCAATAGCTCCACTACATTTTACTTTTCAAAGATCTAGTTTATGTAGCTAAATCTTAATTTACCTTATGTTTGGGATTAGTTTCTTTTTATTTCTTCTACTGCCATTCTGGTCTCTCCAATGGACCTGAATCAGAAAGCTTCAGTCATCTTACTTTTCTTGTAATTTATTTTATTTTATTTTATTTTATTTTATTTTATTTTATTTTATTT
>JAPSGF010000005.1:29234515-29331944 GCA_035772895.1 Perdix hodgsoniae | reverse complement strand
TTTATTTTATTTTATTTTATTTTATTTTATTTTATTTTATTTTATTTTATTTTATTTTATTTTATTTTTGCTGCGGAGATCCTGAAGACTTTACAAACTGCAGATTTGGTGCAGTCGAAATGCAAATTGTCTCTTCTTTTGTAAACCCTTCAATTGTCAGACTGCTCTCTTTCAAAATAATAGAGGAGCCTGGAATCGCCCGTGCTAAAATTAAGAATTTATAACTGTATGGAACAGATGTTTTCATAAACATTTGCTATAATTAATTTCAACTAGGGGATTGAAGGAACAAAGCAGTTTTTCCCTCTTCAAAACTTTATTGCCTTTTCCCCACACAGCAAACTCAGAAATCTTTGCTTTAATATTGTTAATGAAACAAATTTACTCTTCTGTTTGGTTTTCATTGTGAAAAAGGAAGGCTTAAATTGAAGAAGATAGAGACCTTTGGAACAATGGACAGTAATGCTGAATTTGAGACACTGCATATAAAGAATTAAAATACAGAGTGTATGTCTTTAGGTGCTCATTTCTGAGACTAAAACTGTGTTGTCAATTGTCAAAGCTTCCTACATATTAGAATAAATTTTATGCAGATCACTTTGATGAATATGTATCTGTGGAGTAAATAGTATGAAGGAATTTTATGTTAGAAGAGTTGTGAACCTTGATGTTACAAAAAGGAAAAGGAGTCTCGTGGCATTATATATAGTTTTAATGCATAGTAAAATGCTTATTGTATGTTGATTACCCCTTTATACTCACAATAAAGGTCTGCAATCTGTTAAGCAATTTTTTTTTTTTGTTTGCATTATGCGAGAAACACATTTTGACTAAAATTATTCTTCCATATTTGTATTGTCACTACTTTTGCAGGGACGCTGCTAGAAATGTATATAGATTAGGATTCGAGTTTTGGTACTATTGTGAAGAAGTAAAAAATACCCATACGTTATTCCTCTGTTTTTACTAGTTTCTATATATCATATAAACATCATCTAGGGAGAAAAAAAAATGTTTAAAGTTTTAAAATAAGCACAGCTTAATTGTTTTGCACCTGAAAGAAGCGGTGCAGCTGCAAGGATTTTTTGAGCAAAGTAGAATTCCTGACTGATCTGTCATCTATAAAGTGTGCAAAGAAAAATAGGTAGCTGTCATTAAAATTACATTTCAGCTTTCAATAACCATTTAATGAGTAGCGTAATTATATAAGTATGGTACCTCAAGTACTTCACTCAATAATTAAAAATAATCTCATCTTTAAAGTGAAAGCGCTATAATTATTATTTGACTTAACCAGGACCACTGTTATGATCTCCAGTGGCACCTCAGATTGTTCAAAGTGGTTTTGAAAGTATAAATTAAAATTGGATAAATCATTAAATTATTAAGCTTTAAATATCTGAAAATGAATACAGAGTGGAATTTGGAAGTCATGTTGTAAGAACTGACAACCTTAGACTGCAAGCATATATTTGTGTTAAAATTTTCCTTGTCTTTAATCATAAAACACTGTGTTAATGATTGGGTGTTTTATATCAACTAGAACTTTAATTTTCACAATTATTAAATACCACTTTTAAAGAAGACTTTAGATTAGAATACAAAGAAAATATTAAGCAGAGTGCAGACATGTCAGCAAAGAGATCTATATCCATTTTGATACTTGTGAGCAGGAGAATGCACAGTTTGATTTCCTAAGTGGGATCACTTTTATCACCAATTCCTAAGCTGACAGCCATAAAACCCTTTCATAGTTGACTTAAGATTAGTAAATAGTTTATTGCTATATAATAGAAACGTTCTGTGTACCCACAAGTAGTTGTGCATGTGTGTACACATATATATAGTGAGAAAGAAGACATTTTTTTCATAACAAAGAATGATACGTACTTTGAAAACACAAGAATTTGGATTCTGGTTGTTTTTTAAATGTTAAAAGTGAAAAAGTGTGAAGTAAAGGAATTTCAGTTAAGCTTCTTGTCTTAGACCTTTGGTTGTTATCTGTTTCCCTGGTCTTCTCTATGAGGAGTCCTATACTGGATTTTTGCATCTCATGTAAGACAGCTGTTTTCAGAGCTGATTCTTTATTGAAGGAGATGATTGAGCAACCTGTGATCCCCACATTGTTCTTCACATGTTTTTCCATTCACTGAGCACTCGTGTGAGCTTAAGGTTCTCATTGTGCCTGCTATGTACACAGTGCCTCTTCCTGCTCTCAAAATAAGGGGCTCTGCAGTGCTTCTTATTGCCAGAAGCAGAAGCTGTGCACAGCACCATAACAAAGCTTTTCTTTGGAAAAAAAGGTTATACTATAGTTTGTTAAAAATAAAAATACAAAATAGTGTGCTTATTTAAGTTAGTTTTCTCCTTGTTATAGTTTCTACACGTTTTTCAGATAGTACTCAGGAAGTGTATTCTTGCTCTGGTTTCATCTATTTTATGTCTACAGTCTCAAACGTTCTTAGGGAAGTTACTGCAGGTGACAAACCGATTCGTTCTGTGTGAATCTAGCACTGTAATAAACATATAATTTATAACTGCTTCTCCGTGCATCTCTGAAATTCAAAGAAGATGACTATTGAAATGTTCTTTTTTATTAAATGCATCCATTTCTAGTTACGCTAATTTCTCTTGAAACAGCTTCCAGCTGTGTCTGGTAGTTTCAGCTCCTAGCCACCTAAGTACCAGCTCCCTTTAGCCCTGAGTCTCCATCCAGAAGCAAAGTCAACTAAAATGCAGCAATGGAATTGATTTTTTCCAGCAGAAAGAGTATTCATTTCCAGGGAAGGGAGTTTCTCCAGTTAGATCAGCAGTAAGAAAGATACTCAGAAGGTGTTCAGTCCCTTTGAAGGAACTGCCCTCTTTTATTATCACATTAAAGCCAATGACTCCTGTAGTGTTGAAAAGCTGGGCACTTTAGCCTTCCTCTTTTGATACTGGTGTTTCCTATGGAACTGGATATTTCCACTCCCTTTCTTCTGTAAGTGTGATAAGATTTAGTTTAGTTTGTTGTTGTTTTTTTTTTTTTTTGTTTAGTTTTGGTTTGGTTTTTTTTTGTGAGGGGTGGGGGGGAGTTTCTCCAGCTATTGCATTTGAAGTTCAGAATCCTTTTTTGGATGGGACAGGATTGGTAGAGCGTTTGTTTGTTTTTCAGTTTTTCAGTTTTTCCCATTTTTGAGGCTTGGGATTTAAAGATTACTATGATCCAGAATCAATTAACATTTCTAAAGGAGACCACAAATTCAGTTATGAGAATCATGAATCTTATTAACTTTTAAGTATATACCCTAACAGCAACTTGTATGAATGATATTTATTAGTAGCAGGTGTACCGTTAAGAATGCTGAAGTATTGAAGTAATCATTTAAAGGGAAATTATTGGTTTTTTTTTTCTGAAAGAATGTTTCAGAATAAAAAATGATACATATCGAGTTGTTTGAGAAGGACAGCTGACTGCAGGCATGTCCTTTAAGTCTTAGTAGATGTATCAAACCACAGATCCCACAAAATTTTCCTTGCTGTGTACTGATGAAAGAAAATATTTTTTACTGAAAATCTGCTTTTCTTCACTAGTTGATCCTTTGAGCAGGACAAATGATGCAGCAGAAAGATGATAAAGGCCTTGCATTTTTTGTGATATTATTGAAGTAGGAAGAGTATCCTGTTGCCATTCTTATAGCAGTTCCAAAAGATCTTTTTCAGCATATAAACATAGCGTTGTGAATGAGCTTCCTTTTCAGTCTGATTTTTCCCTTTTGAGTTTTGAACCGTCCAGAACTACAGTCTGAATAAGGAAGCACGAGGATGTAGCCAAACTCCCAGAAATAAACATATGTGTTCTTATCAGTTCCATAGGTGAATTTCCCAGTCTCTTCTCTGTTTCACTTCTGGATCTCATGTCATAAAATATTCTTTTCTCATCATAGCAGAGTATGTTTTGTAACAATAGTGGAAGAAGGCTTCTTTCCAACGATTTGTTGATTCAAAATGAATGAAGAGTGAAGGGAGGAATTAGCATTTTGTACTTTATAAAATGCTAGATGTTAAGTTTCTGAATGGTCACTCTTGAATTACTAATTACAAATCTGGATCCGAATAATAGTTTCCTATTTCACACTTAAACAAACAAACACTTTCACACAACCCTGCCACTAAAATACAGAAATATCTGAGATTTCACTGGGGACATGTGAAAATATGTCCCTTTTGGAGGGACATATTTTCATGACAGTCTTTTACTTAGATTTTGAAAGTCGCTCATCAAAAACAAATTGAGTAATTTTGATTTTCACAACTTACTGTTTTTATGGGACATCTGCCACAATAAATGCCATCTCTGCACACTACATTCTTTACCAAGGGAGGTTCAGGCCATAAGCATAAAGAGAAGTGTGGCAGTCATTTTCATAGACTAAACAGGTCAAACTATCAACCTGACCTAACAAGACTCATCACTAAACATTAGTTCGACATTCACACATCTCTTAAATAACTCTGGGGACAGGGATTCACTGGTCAGCCCCTTCCAGCCCTCTCTCTGAAGAAATTCTTCTTAAGGTCCAATGTAAACCTGCCCTGGTGCAGCCTGAGACTTTTTATTGTGTTCCATCACTTGTCACCTGAGAAAAGGGTCCAGATGCTTTTCTTTCCATCTTGTCATAGGAATCTAATTCTACTTTATCCACCAAGTTCTGTCACTCTCCAGAGACTTAAGAGAGGTGAAACAAGACTCATTCACAGTTCTTGTGATGGTTCTTAATGGCTTTTATTAATTTATCCACTCAAGTCTATGCCTCATCTACAAACAGAAGCACGATACTGAATGTACTTCTCCTACTGGATTTGCAGCTGATTGTTTTGTGGTTTGATCTGCTAGAAATACAGTGTCTTATTGTATCCAGGCATTTTACTTTGAAGGAAAAGGAACGTGGTGTCAGTAAGCAGAACAGAGCCTGTAAAGGTGCCTGATGCTATCTATAAATGCATCAAGGAAATACACAGAGACATAGAAGAATTATTAAGCTGCATGACAAGTTATGCACCAGTAAATAGTATGAAACATGGCATGAATAAATTTTATTTGAAAAATAGAAGATTTCTTCTGGCTTTTAATAATCCTTCAGTAGAAGCATTTATCACATAGAAGAAGGATTCGTAGTGCTTGCTTTCTCTCAGTTTCACTCTTCTATGTATGCTTTTATATCTCAAGACATAAAACCAGATGTTTTACAGACAAATTACTTAGGTAATTTCAGAGAAACTTTGAACATCTGCTATGAAAAAAAAACTACTACTGTTACACAGTCAGCTCAACATTTTTCACAATATAGATGAACTTCTACGTTCTTTGTAAAATCATAGTCATCTATTTATATGGTATAGCTCTTTGCCTTTATTCTAGTAAAACTGTATTTAGTAAGTTGAGAAGGGTCTTGAATGAAACTTGCAGTAATATTAAGTCTTAGATTGCCAGAACAGTCAGGCTCCAAATTGAACATACTGGCTAGTTGTTTCAGTTGCCAGCTGTAAGAATTTGAAGGTGCAAAACTGAGCCTTGACTAAGTAAGTTTTGTCATAAACTAAAACTAGCATGTGCAGTAAAATCAATTGTAACACTTACTGTATTATTTATTAGCGTGATCTCTGTTATAACTAAGGCTTCTCACTTCTGTTTTGTATTAGGAGGATCAAATGAGAATGGAAGCACACAGCACACCTCAGATTCTGCTGGAACATTTATATCTTACAGGTTCGTAATGTTTTATCCTAATTTTCTAATTTTAATAAGCTTGAATGTTATAAGCAACACAACCTATTTAAAGGAAAAAAAAAAAAAAAAACAGCACTGTATCTTTCAAGACTATTGTACAACCTTAATTGCAACAGTTAGTAGACTGAAGATTAAGGATTTAATTAAGAATTATCTGAAAAAACTTGTTTTCTACATTATTATTTTTTGAGACTTTTTTCCAAAATATTCAACTGAGGAAAGTTTTGGACATCTGAAAGCCTAAATACTTTTTTCTCTAAGGTATGCAGTAAAGTAGAACCTAAGTTAATTTCTGATTTTCTCAAAAATAACTGCATTTGCAGGCAACATGGAACTCTATTTGTTAGTTGCTACAATTAAAATATTAAACAAAACCATACGATTTCTTAAATTCTGGGACTAATCTTTCAATTCTGTTAGTAGTAAATATCAGTTAAAGAAGCATAGTACTGAGCAGCTTTGCACAGCACTGTCAGTAAGCTTGAGTCTTGCTTGGGTAAATACCAGAGGATGTCTTGTACTTGAAAGCAAAACAAGGTAATTGGCAGATCTGTAGTTTCGTCTTTCAGCCAGCAAAATACTGCCTCTGCTACAAATGCTAAATCTTTGTCCTCGTGACTGATAATTAATAGTAAGATTTGTGTTAACTAGAATTACTGCATCTGATTTCAATGCTTAAGTGTGGGAAAATAAAACAAGCCTACCATAAGATTATTTTGTATTCACTGAAGTAAACTGTGATGAATGGCATCAATTTCTTTCTCTGTTTGTAGTCTGTTGTAGCCTGTATTTCAAAGGGATGGGGCAGGCAGGAGGGACTTGCCTGTTTGCCTTGTCCTGGCTATGGCTAGATAGGAATATAGCATGCTCCTTGGCCAGCAAGCTGTGCTCAGTATGAGCAGCCCTTAGGTTTGGATGACCAGTGGGGACACAAGTTGAGAACTTGTTGCAGACTGGTGACAGATTGCTGAGAAAAGCAGGGAGAAAGCAGGCTTTCCTTGAGGATGTTAAAAAGAAAGAATTCTCATGGTGACCTAGATGGAACAGCAAAGAGCTTGCTGCAATTCAGACACACAGAGAAAGCTTCTGGGCTGAGAGCAAGGTTAGACAAAAGGATGTGCCTGCAGGGATACATTTGTCCAGTGGAACCAAATCCTTGCAATTTTCTGTATGCTAGGAAGTCCATGCTCCTGTTTTATGTTATGACGAAACCTACTTTGTATGATCAAAAACCCTCTGAGGACAGTTAGGATGTTCATTTTAAGAATATTGTGTTAGCAGATCCATTTCAGCGTTCTACCTTACTCAGTTTTGTGTTATATTTCTATTTTCTAACTTATGCAGCATACAATTTAATTTAAAAGGTGGGCTCAAAAATACCACTGGCAATAATTTCCATGCTCTTCAGATCTAAAGCCTATACAGATACAGCGACTGTGTGCTGGTTTTGACTAGGAAAGAGTTAATTTTCTTTATGGCTCAAACACTGCTATGTTCTGGGTTTGTGATGAAAACTGTTGATTACACTGGGATGTTTTAGTTGTTGCTGAGCAGAGCTTTCACAGAGCCAAGGACTTTTCTGTTTCTCATGCTGCCCTGCCAGCAAGGATCTGGGTGTGCACGAGAATCTGGGAGGGTGTACAGCCAGGACAGCTGACCTAAGCTGACCAAAGGGATATTTCACACCATATGGCATCATACTGAACGATAAAACTGGGAGAAAAGAGGAAAAGGCAAGGATGTTTGCAGTTATTGTGTTTATCTTCCCAAGTAACCATTAGATGAGATGAAACCCTGCTTTCCTGGAAATGGCTGAACATCTGCCTGCCGATGGGAAGAACTGAATGAATTCCATATTTTCTTTCCTTGCAGGCACAGCTTTTGCTTTACGTATTGAGCTGTCTTTATTTCAACCCAAGTGTTTTCTCAGTTTATCTATCCAGTTCTTTCCCCCCATCTCTGTGGGGTGGAACGAGCAAGTGACTGTGGGGCACATATGCCTGATGGTGTTAAATGTCAACAGGCCATGAAGCAGCCTCTCAAAAGATGACAAGACAGAATTTAGCCAGATCAACAAAAGGAAAAGGCTCTTCTCTGCCATTAATCCAGGACACTTATAATTGGAAGCTGTTAACTCCAGAGACCAGCTGTTGTGCCCACCAAAGTTAAGTTTGGGAAAGAAGGTTCCATGAGCTATGCTGTAGGGCTGGGATCCTAACCCTCTCATCCTACCCCTGGCACTTACCTGTCATTGAGCTGGTCCAGTGGATTTGAACGAGCCCATCTGGGGTGAGTTTAGTGGTGATTTAGTTCATGCTGTCATCCTCATGAAAGTCTGAGTGAGTACCAGTGCCAGGGGAAGGAAAGCAGCTAAAACATACAGCTAGAAGTAAGTGGTTGGATGGAGAGTGGCATCATTTCCATTGGTCAGCCTAAACCATAGCAAATCCTCCAGTTGAGTCAGTCTGTGATTCATTGATGGAGGCTGTGCAACCCAAGACACTATCAGTGCAGAATCCCATGGATTGATCAGGCATAAGACACGCAGACTGTACACTGTTCAGCATCTTCTTTGGACTAATTCAGTCAGATAGCTAATGGGCAATTATTCCAGTGCTGGAGAATTTGATGTTTAACACTTACCTGTCAGTCTCAGGACTTACACGTATATGCTTATGGATCTTATTCATGTATCTTTTCAGTACTTTAGGAATTTTACACCTTGTTACTAAAAGAATAATTAGGACAGTTCTTACAGTGTTTTAAACTTATTCCAGTGTTCTAAACCATCTTTAATGCTGCACAAATAGGCAGAGGATAAAGCTGGCTGCTGTATCTCAGTATTTCTTAGTCGAAAGTGAATATAATAAATAAACATGACGTTGACTATGAATTCCACTGGAAAATAATCATATTCTGTCAGAGAAGATTACAACACAACTTGCAAAACTGAAGTCAATTAACATTTTAAAAGGAGCCCCATATATCACTGCCAGAGTATTATTGTTGCAATTAGAGGCAAGATGATAAAGCAAGATAGTACAGTATGTATATGTGTATGTACATATACAAATAAAAGAAACATTTAGCTTTTAATAGTTACCAGGCTAGCACCATTTTAAAGTAATTTTACAGTGTTTTAGTTATGAAATGAAAGTTTCCTGCTCAGTGGCAAGAAACAGCCATCATACAATGAGACAGGCTGTAAATTTGCTGGTTGAGTTGAATATTGTATTGATAGTTACAATTCTGGGCTGCACGTTACGTAAAAATGAGCAGCTAATACCTTATGAAAGATTAAAAGTGAATCTTAAACTATCTTGAAAGTTAACGATAGTAAATGTTTGTTATTTCTTTAAGGACTCATTAGAGATTTTGATTTAGCTGTCAACGAATATTGTTTCAGTAAATTACTCATTTGATAAAACTGATGATAGTCTAGTTTATCCAATGTGTTTCAGTCTACTCTACTTAAAAGAAATTGGCTAATGGATTTTGCTGTAAAAGAGACAAGGCCTTCTGTGGATCTTCAGATGTCACGATTGCAGAAGGCTAACAGATACAAATTCTATGAGAAATTTTCACTACTAAAGCTGTTTTAAGTTTTTTCAGTTTATTTAGGAGAAGAGCAACTTTTTAGTATGGTGGTGTCATCTTAGAGTGTGTGGTTCTCGCTTGCATTGGTCACGGCACGGATTTAATGCCTCTTATGTTCAGATAGTAAGCATTTCCCTCCAGGTCATAAAGTTTCTAAGTAATGTAAGTGAAAAGTATGTGTGAGTGGCACATATTCCTAAATATTCTGCAAGTTTGAATGCATCCTGACTGGTCACAGAATTTTCTAATTGGTCTTCAGGTTCTGATGGAAAAATTTGTACTCTTGAGAAGATGCCTTATTAATAAGATGCTATGGAAATTCTTTCCTAGAACTATGTTATCAAAATTTGAAGTTCAGCATAAGAAATAAATAAAATAAAATAGACATTTCATAATGTCTAAGATACTTGGGCAATTTTGAGTTTCAGTATGCTCTAATATTTCATTGCTATGGATGAAGCCTTGTCTGGTTGTGCAAATTGGCTGGACTTTGCCAAAAGGAAAAGAAAAATAGGTGTGGATGTCTAGTTTCAGTATCTGCAATGCAGTGCCACTGGAAAGTAGAAATACTGTCTTTCTCTTGCCTTCCCAAGGGCAGCTGACCTTCTCCTCGCCAAAGAGGTGAACCCCTTGCCAGCACATATGACTACAGACTATTACATTAATCTGTTTAGCCTCAGTACCAGCTGCTTGCATGTTTTTAATTATCTTATTAGATGGTATAACAGTGACCTATGAAATAAAATGAAGGTGAGTATTTTTTAACTTTATTTTACAGGCTATTTTTCTAAATATATTTTAATGACCTAATTATGACTTTTAGGGAGAGCCATTGATGCAGACATTCAATTTGGCTGATAGAATCTAACATCCCAAGGACACTTATTTTCTTCCAAGGTGGATTTGTACATTAATACTGCTTCTAATAAATATATAGCCTAAGAAAAGCTCTCTTTTCATACTTGCATTGTTAACTTCCTGTATGATTCAGAGACCCCTGACTATCGTGCCAGATTATTTCTTAGTACAACTCTGTACTTTTATATAGATTTAATTTCTACTCCACATATCAAGATTAAGTTCATTCGTGTGTAGCTTAATTCCATGTTTAAACATGTAAAGATTGCACAAAGTAGTGGGATATATAGTTGATATATATTCTTCCTTCTGTTGATATTTAACCTAGGCAGCAGATTTGGTATAAGAAATACTTTGTTCTTCCATTTTCTTACCCTCACGTCTTACAAATATTGCTTGCCAGATGTTTTCTCTCTTACTGCAAAAGGGCAATGTGGTCCTGCTGGCTGAGGCATGTTTCTTGTGCACCAGCCAACAACTACAGGACTGATTTTGATCATACAGAAGAAAGACGGCAAAGGGTGCAAGCTGTTTCTCCCTGTTTCCACTCCTTTCCAAAAGCATGTAGTGAAAGTAGCTTGACTCCTGTTTGACCTATGGCTTTTCTTGGTAGCTCAGTGAGAAATCACGACATAGCCTCTATCCTTATATGTAAAGGGGTAGGCAATATATTCCTCCGCCTTGCAGAAAATTCTTGTTTTAATTTGATAGGAAACAACCTTTTCCCATCTACACGCACGTATTAGTCTTGTTACTACAAAGGTGTGTTCATTTACTGTTTTACCTTTAAGATATTCTCATGCTTGTATAACTATTTTTCCTGACTTTATACACTGTGTGACCATACATAATCAAGAGCTGGAAAAGGCAAGCTCTTTTTTTCCTTTTGAGATTTAAAATATTTTAAGATTCAAAAATTGTAGAGTAAAACTGAGACGCTTCTGTTCTGTATTGACAATTCTCAGCACTTAAGTCTTTCCATTCTTTCCACAATGCAGTAGTAAATCTGGCATCCATGTTTGTTTTGTCTCACAAAAACAAAAATTTGTCTTGGGAAAAATTTTTGGACAGCATCTTGGTTGATGCCGTTTATTTGCGAAGAGGCGTTTTCACTACTAGTCTGTTTTGTCTAAGCCTCTGAAACTCAGCGTTATTATTCTGAATGTGCTTATAATATTTTTCTGGATGTAATGGTCTGTGCTTGTAGTCTCGTTTTTTCCCTGTTTGTGAAGAAGTCTGCAATTCCATCTTGTTCATTTATTTCCAACAAGAGAAAGTGACTTCTTGCACTGATAACAGTTTTCCTCCAGAAGTCTTTTTTTTCCCAAACTCAAGAAGACCACTTCAGCACCTACTGGGAGCTTGGAAGATTTCCATTTTCCTCTGAATTCTTCCAAAATTATTATAATTACTTTTCCTGTTCAAGGGTCCTTACACAACTTCTTGTCAGGCCTCTTCTATTGAATCCTGCTATCCAAAGGAATTTGCTAAGAAGTTATCAAGACAAGTAAGAAGAAATTGTCGCTGAGGAATTCAGTCTCTACAAGCCATACATGTTCTCTAAGATTCAGACATTTTGGGAAAAATAAATTGTGCATTTTTGAGCTTCTGTGTGTGCATTCATATAACAAGGCTGCATGCACATGAACTAAAAAAAAAACTTGTGGAGATGTGGTTAGCTGTATGTGTAGAAGGGAGAAGTAGCAAATTAACACTAGAAATATGAGTTAGACTGAAGCAGCACAAACACTCTGTCTTTAGCCTGAACAGTTACTAGAAAGGTAGATGAATTATCAGTTAAATGTTTAAAAATTGATCAGATGCTTCACCTTCCCATGTTTGCATCTCTCCCTTTGCTCTAGTGGAGTGCTTCAACTAGGTGCCTGAATGTTAGCTGACAGACTTTGAGTGACATTGTGAGGACTGCCATACCCAGATCAGGAGATAGAACTCTACTCAGGAGACCTAGAAAGTAAAAAAAAAACCAACAAAACGTCCTATCTGTATATGCAAGAAACTTCAAAGGTCCTAGGGGCATGGGGCATGGGAGTTAAACTACAAGGCCTGGCAAACTGGCCACAACTGGCAGATCAGATCAGATCTACAACTGGCAGATCAGTAACAATACGTATTAAAAATAGATTAATAAAATGGCAGTAGTGCAGTTCCTGCCATTGAACATGTTGTCTAAAGTTGATTTTGTGATTCTGTAAACATGTGAAGAAAATAATGAAGATATGCAAACAAACTGGTGAAATTGAGACTTCCAGCTAACTGTAAGGGTTCTTGCCAGATCATAGAATCATAGAATCCTTAGAGTTAGAAGGGACCTTTAAAGGTCATCTAGTCTAACTCCCCTGCAATGAACAAGGACATCCACAGCTACATCAGATTGCACTGGACCTGATCCAAACCAACTTTGAAAGTTTCCAAGGCTGGGGAATCAACCACATCACTGGGCAACCTGTTCCATTGCCTCACCACCTTCACTGTAAAAAGATCACCTGCCTTGACAAGCTGACCACACTGCTTTTGATGCAGCCCACGATATGGTTGCCTTTTGGGGCTGTAAGGGCACATTGCTGGCTCATGTCCAGCTTGCTATCCACCATTACTCCCAGGTCTTTTTTGGCAGGGCTGTGATCAATTCTTTCATCCTCCAGCCCATATTCATTCTGGGAGTTGCCTCGACTCAGGTGCAAGACTTCGCATTTGTATATGTTGAACCTCATGAGCTTCACCTGGGCCCAATGTTCAAGCCTGTCTAGGTCCCTTTGAAAATGACATCCCATTCCTCTGGTGTGCCGACCGCACCCCACAGCTTGGTGTCATCAGCAAACTTTTGGAGGGTATACTCTACCCCACTGTCAATGTCACTGATGAATATATAAAAGTATCGGCCCAGCACTGACCTCTGGGAACACCATTCATCACTGATCTCTATCCAGCCATTGAGCCACTGACCACCACTCTCTGGATTCACTTGGGCAGCCAATTCTTCATCCACTGGACAGTCCACCCATCAAATTCATATATTTCCACTTAGAAGAGAAGGATGTGGGGTACCATGGCAAAGGACTACTGAAGTCCAGATAGATCAGATAGATCAGTGGCTCTTCTTTTGTCCATTGATGCAGTGACACATCATAAAAGGCCACTGGATTAGTCAAACAGGATTTGCTCTTGGTGAAACCATGCTTGTTCTCCTGTACCAAATCCCAGTCTTCCATGTGCCTTAGCATTGCTTCTACAAAAGCTAAAGAAGACCAGGGTTAGAAGGAAAGTATTGTCTCCATTCATGATCCATTACAGAGATGAATGAAAATAAAGTTTTGAATATAGAGTTCTGTGCCCAATGCAGTGCTGCTGCAGGTAGAGATTTGCTGACCACAAAGACTTTTGTCTCTTCTTCTGTCTACACTTGCACGCATGCTATCAGCTTCAATAACATTAAGTTTTTGCTTATGTTAAGGAAATTATTTTACTTCATCCAGACCTTTCTAACTCTTTGTTAACCAAAACTAAGTGAAACCTTAAAAGCTTAGAAAACCTGGCCTTCGAATATTGAGCCTCCTAGCAGTGCAGCTATAAGGAGAACATAAACAAATATATTTTCCAAGAAGAGCAATATGCTTTCACATGAAAGCATTGAAGTAGGTTTTCAGGATATCAAATATAAATCTGTGTAGTTTGGAAATGTTTATGTTTTAGAAACTTTCTGCTTATTACTTGATACTACATTTCAATTGCTTTTTCTCAGGTTTTTATACAATAAACTCTGTTTTCATTACACTCCTGGCTTTTGCTTCACTTTTTTCTCAAATGTTATTTTTATGACCTAATAAATAATACAAACTATGCATGCTTCTTGGATACATGCATCATGTTTGAACAGAGCTCTTGCATCTGAATGTAAATAATCCATTCACTTATTGATGTTCCTATTGATAAAGACCTCACATTGCAAAACATATCACATGATAATTAGAGGACTTTTCTTCTTTTTGTTGGCCCGTTAGCCTGTTGCTTAGTTGGGTGCCTCCCAGGAACTGAGTTTGGGTCTCAGCACTTTAAAAGATACATTCAGAAGATAAATACATGAGACAAAATAACTATACAAAGTGTATAATAAATTGTCAGGTATTGTTTTCTTCATTATCTGTTTTTCTGAATGAAATTTCAGTAATCATGGATAGTAACATTAGCCAGTAGGCCCTAGCCCTTGCAGTCCCAGAATATAATCTTTGTGCTTTTCAGTGACATAGATTTTAGTTCAGTGTGCTTGCTCCTCATTTACATTTCTACATTTTTATGAGTTTTTGTGCCTTCCCTGGTGTTTGATGTTGTTTGAACATCATAGTACAAAAATATTTTTATACTATTGTTAAACTTTGGAATACTCTGCATTTGTATGCATCAGCAGCAGTATTTCATAAATCAGTACATATAGAAGTTAGCTGGCATTGTTTGCCAGAATATCTGTGCTGTATCACTTTTCCTCTTTTGTCTTCCTTCTGTTTTTGAAAAGAGTATTTATTTTGTAATGAGCTTAGGTGGGCTAAGGTTTTATTCTGCATATCTGTGATTGGAGTATATAATTTACCATTATGATGCAGATTAAAATTAAGCAAAAGACCTTGAGGCTGATACTCCACTGCAGGCTCTCACTGGAAGAATGTCTTTGTTACCTATACCCCAAAACTCCCACAGCTCAGCATTGCCTCAGTAAAACTCCAGGAACTGTTATTCTGGAATTATTTTCTAGGCTTCTTGTACCCTTCCTTACAGTGTATAGTCAGACAGTGACTCTTTGAAATCTTCAGATTTTTTTCTCTCAAAACCTAATGTTTTTAATTGTCTTTACAGCTATTATAGCTCTAAAATATATCCTAAGACGTGTCTTGTTGGAAAGAAAGAATAAATATATATGGTTTGCTGAGAGACCAACCTCATTTTGTACAAGGAAAAAAGTATGTGTGCTACAGCAGACCCCAACATAAAATTAATTCACAGACAGACTCAAACTCTGCCATGCTTATGGTAGAAAGCATGTGTGTTTCAAGAGATGAGAATTAAGAAAAATAACCTTGCAGAACAGATCTGCAGCTTCATCCCCTCCATTTTGCTTGGTTTTTCATCTAAATAATCCAACTGTCTCAATAAATATTTTACATTGAACCTTCATTGTGTAGATACACCACATGAAATTAAGCTTTTTAAAGGAACGTTAATCTAATTACTTTTTTCCCCATAGATTTTACATTATTAAAAGTTTACAGTATGTACCACAACCTATTAGACTGTATGTTTAAACAAGTGAGAATATAAAATAAAAATGTGTACAAAGTAACCAAAAAACACATTTATATTTACCTATATTTTAATTGTACAACTTAAAAGTGCTATTATAACACATTATTATGCATTTAATTTTCTAGTTTGATTAGAAACAATTGCATGTTCTTATTCACAGTTTGAGTCACTCCAACTGGCTGTAGAAATCTCTCACTTCAGTGAAGCAAATGGGATGTGGTAGACTTGATCTGTGATCTTTATTGCTCATTTCCCTTTGACCGATGAGATTTCTACAAGCCTGGGTTAACAAGGCTCAGAGATATTAGTTTACAGAGCGGGGCCATATCATTTCTGAAATTATTCTTTTAGAATTGAAAGCTTGTTGATATTGCACAGTTCTGTCATTACTGAAACAGTCTCTACAATTGCGAGGTTTCATTTATAACCCTTAATTCAAAATATCTGAGAAGCAAATTAGTGAGTGCTTTAGATATCATTTAGCTTTCCTAAAACTGAGGCAGATTCCAACTTCTATTTACACAAAAGTCTTTTTTTCTGTCACATATAACTTTCCATTTTAGTTATCCCAGCAGCCAAGGCAGGATGGAGAGGAGATATAATCTTGCCAAATTTCTTTTGGCTGTTTTAAATGTAATTTTGTTCAAAATATGTTTGGAATTGCATTAGAAGTTTCTTTTAAAAAGCATAATGTCATCTGCACTAATACAATTTAAGAAGTGTTCAAATTACTGCATAGCAATCACTCTCAGCAGTTGGTGAAAAAAATAACCTTTCGAGGTTTCTTCCTCTTCATTCTTTCTATTTGCAGTTGCACTGGTTCAAACCTTTTACTGACTCAGCTGACATCCCAGTATTTTGAATGACTTTGTAGAATGTGGTCCACTTATAGAACAATGTGAATAGATTCAGAATTTGACCTGTTTTGTGCATAGGGGAAAGCATCACTTTCAAAGCACTGCT
Source organism: Perdix hodgsoniae (assembly GCA_035772895.1). Taxonomy (NCBI): domain Eukaryota; kingdom Metazoa; phylum Chordata; class Aves; order Galliformes; family Phasianidae; genus Perdix; species Perdix hodgsoniae. The sequence goes on along the minus strand of JAPSGF010000005.1, from coordinate 29,315,443 downwards.
ACCTTAGGGAGGCAGCTTGGCAGAAGTTATAATGGCCAATGATGCTACAAAATTTACAATGGCAAATGAAGAATATTATACATGATAGAAACAGGAGGGTTATTTAGATAGGCATAATATACTGTAGTTACTGAAGTATAAATGACTATCAAAGAAAAGGCCAGATTTTTCTCAAGCTGTGTCTGCTATATACCATACGCTGTATTTAAAGGAGGTAGAATTGTGGTAAACAATCATAGGCAGCTTGCTGCAGAAGATTGGGATATAGAGGAGATACGGAAGCAGCAAAATGAGTAGATAGGCTTTCTGACTTATAGAACAGGGGATGTGGCAACAAGGAAGGAAGTTGCCCCACACTACTGTAGTTGCTAGTGCTATTTTAGTTGCTTGGGAATATTGGTAGCAGAAGCTAAAAGCAGCCTTAATCCCTGCAATCTAACCCTGCTTCAGTCATCTTTGTTCTTATCCTGAGTACATTTGCTTTTCAGTGAATTAATAATCAAGATCTGGAAACGAGCAACCATTTTTTAGAAAATCGTGGAATCATAGAATCACCAAGGTTGGAAAAGACCTCCAATGTCATCTAGTCCAGCCCATGTTGGTCTTGGCTGAAAGGTGACAGTGCATTTTTAAGCACAAGTCTAGTCCTAGCATGGATGATGAGTTACCTCCTGTCTCAGAGGAGCAGAACTATAATGGTATGATCCACTCCCAGCAACTGTATCTTATAATTCTTTTTCAGAAACTGCACAAGTTCTATCTAAAACAAGGTTTAGAAAAAGTCCTCCTCACAACTCAGCCTATAAGGCTGAAAACTATCTAAATTTAGCTTGCATATATTTAGGCCAGTTTTTAAAGCAAGAATTTGTTACTATTTAGTATAACCTATTCTGTGACTTTAACTGCTGAAGAAAGTCTAGTGAGATCTTACCCTGGAGTCACAATAATAGTTTCCCTCTTTCTGGTTTCATTTGGTCTCCCAGGGAGAAGTAATAGTCTCCCTTGTGACAGTCAGAGAAGGAGATGTTCACCTTAAGGACATGCAATGAAAATAAATCAGAAACACATTTCCTTGCACATAGCCCAGCTCTTTGCATTGCAGTTGCCATTAGAATTTTAGAGATGATGGAGAATGTCTGTTAGGAAGTCTAGGGCCACCAGGACCATCACTTGAGCTTATACTGTTCTTGAGATTCGTTTCAGTAAAAGGTGCAGGAAATATAGATTTAATTCTTTTATTCAAACTCAGTAGATGGTTTGGGACAATTAATTTCCAATTGTTTCCCAGTAGAACAGATTTACTTGTATATTAATGAGGCACAGGTGTTAGGCCCCTGGTGCCTGCATGCCTGGGAGGCATATTTAGGTTGTTTATCTAGTCAGCCATAGGTACTGCAAGGTACTCAAGCTTGCCTTTAACAGTTTATACAGTGAAGCTTTTTAATTTTTTGATGTTTTTTTAAATTTGCTAGCACCTGTTAAAATTTTAAAACTGATCATGTAGAAAGAAGTAGGAGTGATTTCAATAGTAAATAGCACTAAATGTTAAAGAAAGTCATCTTCTATTATGCTTAACTGCCCAGCTTGACATTAAGAAGAAAAGAAGGTTCATTTAAGCAAATATGTCATGTGAGAAGCTAATACAGTCAACAGTATACTTTTCTATTGCATATTTTTGGAATAGGTACTTCTTTGTCTAGAGCTGAAACGTGAATGTGCTTATATTAATATTCATTTTTCTTGTTTATTCACTGAACTGCAGTACCAACATTTTAGAGGAAATGGAATAGCCTCCATAGACATTATGAATTTCAGTAGCTGGCATAATTATAGCGATCTACATATTCATTAAATCCAAAGAAGAAATGTGTCCAAAAAGACAGCCATGCGTTTAGAAATGGTACACAACTAAATATATACATTTTAAAAGAGTTGCTTTCCTCTCCTTATCCAAAATTGTGTAGTGTCATATCGTCCTTACATCAGCTGTGGCTTTTTTTCTTTTTTTCTTTTTTTGCATAAATGTTCATTCCTTTTGCTTTTGAACACAGTAAAGAATGGGAAGAACTATTTGTAAACAACAATTACTTGGCAACTATACGGCTGAAGGGGATTAATGGGCAGCTGAGAAGCAGCAGGTTTCGTAGTGTTTGCTGGAAGGTAAGAAGAGAAAATATTTATTTACAGTTTGTGGTTGCAATATATCAACACATTACCTGATGCGCTGGAAGATTATTGATGCAAAGAATCATGAATTTTCCAGCAGACTTCATCCCAATGTTTTCCTCCTCGTTTTTGTAATTCATAGGACATTTGCTAATCATATTGAGTTGCCTTAGAGCTGAATTGTGAGTGATAGCAAATGATTCCTTGGAAAGACTATCTTTGTGTTGGGTGTTACATTTAAAATTGAGTATAATACAGCCATTTTTCCTGTCAGTGTCTGCACATTTAAACCATGCAATGGAAGTAAAAAAGTTTCTCTGAAATCATGTTTCATGGTATGGAAATTTGAACTCCTTTAAAATCAGTTGAATGCTTCTCCTAAAACATCTTCCCAGAGAAATGAGAAAATGAGGACCAACCCCTCTTGTAATGACTGGAGAAAGAAGGCAGAAACACAAAAGATCCTTAGATGTTCCTCACTACATTTTTCAGTAGCTGCAGGGAAAGGCAGGGAGAAAAAGTACAATTGCACTGAGGTGCTATGTAATGTCCAGAAGAGCTGTGTTGCACTGGCATCAGATGTAGCTTCGATAATAGAGAACATTTTTCCTGGTAGATTTGCTCTGTGTTAACATCAATAATTCAAATGGCCTCACTTGGAATTTCTCAATCTTGACTTTTGAAAAGAAAATTGAAATACACCTTGTCTATTAAATAAACAAATTTCTAAAGCTTCATGTATGTGGCATTGAACAAATTTAAAGCTAATGAAAATGTTTTCTTCAGGACAGATAAATATTTGCCACAAGCATTTTTGTAATTAGTCTGTTCCTTCTTGTGCCTCTAAATTAAAAGTCCTTAACTCAGAAACCTAAACCAACAGGTCCCTCAATATTCACTGATTAAAGCAGGGATTGGTTTTCTTCTAGAAATTAGACTGGTTTTATGTGTATGTCCTGATATGGGTTAGGGCTCTGTTTTAAATTTTTTATTTTGAAGATACTATCAATGCTTTCATTAATTTCTGAAATACATGTTTTTAGCAATTTGAGAATGAGGTGTTTTTTTGTCAATATTTGCTGTTTCATAATCTTTTATAATATGAAAGCATATTTTAAAAATGGAGAAAACACTTATTTTGCTTCATTTTATATGCAATTAAATAGCATTTTCTGATATATGTTTCTTTCTAGCCCCATTTAAACAGAATCTGAAATAACTGAGATGTAGATACTCTCAAGGATTTTTTGCACAATTAAATCTTTTAAGTTTCTCAAAGAATTGTAGAATGTTCTTCTTTTATATAGACTAAACTTTCCCCTTTCCTCGTTTCTCGGGCAGAGTCAACCTCTGAGTAGTTAGTTTCTGCTCAGCACTCATGCTTCATTTTAGGTATATTGCATCAACTCCCTAATGTTACTTAAATAGCTCTAAGATTTATATATTCATTTTTATCCCTTCTTTGCATTTTGTTTCTGCCTTGGAAGTCATAGTCAACTCTACTGGAGCTGCTACAGCTTGCAAACTTGAGTTTGTAGTATCAATAGTATCTAATAATTTTGGTTGTATAATAGAACTGTAATTGTTTCTAGCTTTGTTTATTGACTGGGAAGTCCTAAAGTCAAGATTATTCTATTGGTCTTTACTTCCTTCTCCCTAATTGTAGAATATTTGTCCTTCCTTCCTTCTTCAGATTATGCTATCTGGTAGGATTTATACGAAAAGCTGTATTACACTGATTAAATTAATTGGTTTTATTTTGTTTTCTTAATAGTTGTTTCTGGAGGTTCTACCCCAAGACAGAAGTCAATGGATTAAAAACACTTCAGAATTAAGAACTTCATATAATAAGATAAAAGAAATCGTAAGTTGGTATAAAATAGATTCTCATGATTTCATGTAGGTACAAACGCTTGTAGCATAGCGAAGGAGGATTTCATTTTTTTCTGTTCTTATCCAGCACATTACAAACCCTAGAAAAGCAGGACAGCAAGATCTGATAATCAACAATCCGCTCTCTCAGGATGAAGGGGTAAGTTAACCCTTTGTTCTATTGATGGATTTGCTACAATTATCATCATCATCTTCCTGACCTCTCTAAGAAAGCAGAAATATTTTCAAGGTTGTGACACTTCACTGAGAGTTTAATTTTAGGCAATTTTATTTTTATACATTGCTTTTTTACTCCATTTTATTATACGTTAAAAGATATTCAGTATGTTATATCTCATATCTTCAAGCATGTCTGCTAATGACACTTTTTTAGCTTCTAACCATTTTTGGAAGTTCTTTTTTTTTTGGGGGGGGGGGGGGGGGGGGGGGAGGCGGCAAGTTTTTGTAAAAAACTTAATGTTTGTTTGGCAGTATTTAAGATATTTACACCTAGAAAGACTTTCACAGATCTCTCTGATGGAGGGGTACTACTTTGTTCACAAGCAGAAGCCCATATTTGTTTGTATTTAGTGTAGTTCTCTGTTCCATATTTAATGCAAAAGGAGAGATGTTTGAATAGGTTTGCTGAAGCGTGGAAGCATTGATCATAGGCACCTTTGAGATTCTGCAGCCAGTATGACTGTACATGCCATCAAACCATTCTTGAACACAGTTGTACAGAAAGTTGTATCACATGCAAAAGATTTAAAGTGGTCTTGTAGTTTTTGATAATACTCAGCAACACAACGTGCTTTTTGCCTGTGATTATCTTTTGAAGAGAGAAAATAAAGGTTGACATGTCGGGGACATAGTCTGTAAAACAAAGCCACGGGACAAATCAGACCTAGGGATAAAGAGCTAAGTGCCTTTCAGTGTCTAAAGTGATATAACATTTTACCCTTTTGTGTCCTGGTTTTTCCTTCCTTTTTAGTGGTCAAGATTCTGTTTTCTTTGTATTTTGGTTTGATGAACCAGTTGGATAGGGGAGGGAAAGAGAGTTTCAAAATATGATCTAGGTCCAATTAAAAAGATATTGTCAAGAATACATAATAGTTTTAAAGATTTTTGTTTTCTTCACATTTTGTGATTCAACTATAGATGCTAATTAACATTTTACTTTCTATTATTTTATCTTTCTTCTGCGAGCTAGCACTGATATACTTTCCCTTTTCTTTCTGTGCAACTTAATCCAATCAGTCATTTACAGAGAAGGAAGAAATTCTGGAAGTATTCTAACACCTCTGCTTCTACAGTATTGCATTCAGTGATGCTGCTTCTGCTGCTATCCGAGAGCTAACCTAAATGAAAACGCTGCTATAGATTTTGTTCCTTCTGTACTTAGATCAATATGGCCAAGCTACCAATTCTACAATAGGATAGGCTTTATTTACAATACACTTTCTCAGGCATACAAACAACATTTGCTGACACCTTGCAGGTTTGCTTTTGCAAAATATTGCTAAGCATGCCGCAGAAACAAAAAAGAGATAATGAAAATGATCATAAATACAGAGACAGAAGAAACTAAATGTGCTTCAGACTGTTATTTAATAATTTTTATGTTGACAGTGAGCTTCAAAAATTCTGATTTTAGATATAAGAGCCTTTCTATAATAGCCAGTTTTGTTCTGCTCTATTTGTACAATTTGAATTGTATCATTTTCATAATAAGTATTTAATCATCATACATTCCTTATTTGAGTTTTCCTTCACTAAGACAAAGTAGCTTGGTTGCAAACAATTTCTTAGCATGGAAATTATTGCAGCTTAATTAGAGTCCATATACTCATAGGAGAAATTTAGCACAGTGAACTGGACCTTCTTCTGTTCAGCTATTGGTTCTTGTAAGTTTGAATTTACTCCACTTTACTATATATTTTTACAAGTAACTCACAAACTTGCAGCCTTCCACCAAATTAATACAGTAAGCAAAGAAGTAGGATCCATTAACTTACATGATCTTTTCCTGATATAAACTGGCTTTCTAGGACACTGTAGACAAGTCACTAACATTCTTTTTCACCCCCCAAAAATTAATGTGCATTTCCAAGATTGGTGAGGATTAATTAGTTAATATTTGTACAGTATTTTGTTGTACAAAGCAAAGCCTTATATATTAGTACAAGCCTTTGTTTTATATAATTATTTTTCCTTATTTCAGAGTCTTTGGAATAAATTTTTCCAGGATAAAGAGCTTCGAGCAATGATTGAACAAGATGTAACAAGAACGTATGTAGATCTTTAAAGAAATTTCTAAATATAAATGTAGATTCTGCATTTTTATGTGGTATATATTATATAGTGTTTTCTTGACTTAAGATAGTGTAAATGTCAGGATTGTTGAACGTGAATGTGTAGAAACATACATTAAATGTATAAAAATACAGCTTTCTTGGAGTGAAGAATGAGAAAATTGAGTTAAACGTTAAACCCTGGAGATTTATTGGTATCATTGAAGAAAAGCTCTTCTAAATTAAGATATTAGGAAATGTATTACTATATGAAATTTAAAATAGAGTTTTTCATGTGAAGCAGAGAGGAGGAGAGAGAAACAGGAAGGTCTTTTAACTTTTATTATTATCATAATAAAAGATTGAACATATGAGTTTCCGTAATTCTTAACACTTATTCAATCAATAATAAAAAAGCAGTGTGAAATTAGTAAGGGAAATGTCATTCATATAGAGAAGTTAAGCATTTCTATTTTAATTATCACTTTTCTATTGTTATTTGTCACATATGCCTTTTGTCCTGTGTCTGTCTTTCCATCTTCCTGCCCCTTAGGTTATTCCTGTTTGGTAACCTTTCTTCAGATAGAACACTCTGTTCCTGAAAGCATTTCTTTTTAGAGTTGTAGCATTGACTGATGTCTAAATCTAATTACATTCAATTACTGTTTTGGTACCACAGAAAATTTTACTGTATGCAAACACTTTCTATTGCAATTTGAAAAAAGTGGTGATAGTCTTAGACTGTTCAAATCCCAAGCTCACGTGTTTTCATTTACAGAAACGAAGTCAGGCAGAAGAAATCATTGCTCTCTGGTTTTCAGAGATTTTACATGTCTGTCCCTAGACCCACTCTTGAATGCATTTTTGCCATGAGATGTATAATTAAAATCTGAATATGTTTTCATGTACGGTCTCACAGATGGCATTTTTTGTTTGTTAAAGGGAACAGTTCAAGATGTTCTAAGATTAAAATATATACATATCTAAAATGTAATTGGAGAATGAAAAGTTGTGTGAAGGGTATGTTTCATGTAAGCTCATTTTTAAAAATGCATATACGAAGTCCAGGCTCTCTCTTTGGCAAATAGTAGAGTGAGTAATGTTCAGCAGTGCCAGTAATGGACATCAACAAAATGATTATTTATTAATATTAAATATTGTACTTGAAACAATAGCAGAATATGTCATAAATATCAACCTAAGTCAAACCAGAAATTTATTAGTAGCATGATATTATTTTACAGAGCATATGCATTTATGTGTACACTATATAATCTATATATTTTATATTTATATTCTAATCATGTTATGTTTTTACACATAGATAGATAAATGTAAACTAGCATTGTTGTAAGAAGTGATAAGTTCTATGTTCCTTGGCTCTGTTCCTTGTTTTCAGCGTTGTACTTTACATTTCCGTTCCGTGAACAAATTTCTGGAATTATAATATAAAGATTTGGCAAGAAATTTCAGTGATGTTTATTATAGTTTAAAATGCTTATTATATTCAATTATCAACATGAACACCTTCTAAATTTTATTTTTTATTTGAAGTACAGCTTTTTATTCTTTGTCAGTGAGTTCAATACTCCATCTAACGGTAATAACTTATCAATGGTGAGTAGTGTGATGACAACTATTCACACAGTATCAAATCACAGAGTTCTGCCTTTGACTGAGAGCCTCTTTTCTGTCTGCACCCAAATTTCTTTTAGAAGGTATTTGTGCATCCTTTTATTTTGTTGCAAACCTACGTTTCTTCATTATCAAAGTTTCGCTGACACCCATGGAAGGGGCTCCTAAGTGGATAAAACTAATGTTTTAAAAAATAACTAATTCACACTGATCTTCACTTTCAGAAAGAAAGGATTTGAACACACTTTTTTTTTTTTTTTTTTTTTTAATTAGCAGTTAGGGTGAAACATTTTAGTAAAATTCCCATTCCCTTGTGCTGTCTTTCTCAGAGATATAATTAAATGTAATATTCTAGTATTCATAGAAAGTTGTATTCTTTCTTTGCCTGGCTTGAGGATACTGTATTTCTAAAACAGTGCTTTAATCATAAAATGACATTCTCCATAAAAATCCGTCCTGAACTAAGAGTTCCCTCATGATCTCTTGTATTTACATTTACCATAATTAATATTTCAGCCAGCTTATTCATGAGTTTTTTATTATCCTCTCTGTCGCAATCTCTGGTATTACTAGATCCTCACAGATATCTCTGTGTATTTTGAGTTTTCTTTGTTAGTCTTCACTTTCTAAAACTCATAGGGCAGGACTGAATAACAGTCCTTCAGAAATAATCTCTTCAAACCCCTAAATTATGTCGATTGCCATCTGCTGTAATGCACCTTTTTGGTCTCAGCTGTGTCCTTCCTCTACAGTAATGTGATTAGTACAAGTACATACAAGTATCCAAATGTTGGTCTACCATTATCCCCACCAGGTGCCAGGAAAATGTTACACTATTCATCCCAATGCCTTTCTCAGTACTTCCATGTTCTGTGTTCAAACCATGTCTTCTGTGCCTTGGCTTCCTTATCAGATCTTTCATCCACGGATTTCAAAGCACCTTTCTAGCTGTTTCTGTGCTTCATTGTTATTACCTCTGTGAGATGACCACAGCATTTGTTAAAAACTGTAGTTTTATTGCATGTAATCTGTTGTAATTGCTTATGTTTTTTCTCTGTGATAAGCTTTACAGGAGTCTTAATAAAACTGGTCTAAAGTTTAGCACTGTAGCTAAGACCTTGGAAAAAAGCAAGGCAAATGTTTCTTGAAGAAAACTTACCTCCAGTCCATGTGACTTCATTTTAAAATTGACAATATTATAACCTTTATATTGAAAGTCTATTCTGAATCCTAACATTATTGTCTTCCATTTTCCCTTCTCCAAATTTACCTTTTTCTTTTCTTTTGTCGGTCTACCTTTCCAGATATATATTTTTTTTAATTTGCTATTATTCCACATAGTTGGATGTGGTTTGGGGTGTTTGCTTTATAAAATATTTTTGCCATCTAGTTACTTCTTCAATAAGCATGGAAACACTTTTGTTTCTGCACTTACTCATTAAAGTGCATCCTGCATAATCAGTTTCTTTCCTGCTTCCAGCAGTCAATGAACAGAATGCTTTGTGAAAGTAGCTTCAGAACAGTTACAGGTTACAAAAGCTTGCATTTTCCTGAATAACAGGATTTTCCCATCAGTTTTTTTCCCCTTTCCTCACACTAAAACTACTTCATACCCTGCCAAAGTATCCAGTGTTTTTGTAATTTTATTAGAGAAAGCTGCTAAAGACAATGAAATGCCTAATAATGTTACATAACCAAAGATGCCAGTAAGATATATTGGGGCTTTCTTGGAAGAAAATTAGGTTGCCAGTTTTCATGTCAAGTGTGAGATATTTTATTAATCTTGTGTTTAATATGCTTTTAATTTTTCAGATATTCATGAAATATTGGAATTTTATGTATATGTTCCTTCTGGCACAATCTCTTCAATTTTATTCCAGCATAGAACTGTAAATTCTGTGAATTTCTTTAACGTATTGTAGATTTGTACTCTTCTCCTGCACAGCATTGATCTTAAGAGGAATGAAGAGCAGTTCTTGAAACTGCAGGACAGACTGATGATCCAGTTACAGCTAACAGCCCAACATAGAAGAAAAAATATGAGGATTTCATATGAGCTGTGACAGTGTCTGCAGATTTGTTCTTCGGTGCTTAGATTTCCAGTACCTGAATCAAGTTAATCACCAGTTTTCGGGTGGAGGTGGTGTTTGGACAATGGGGTTTTCTGATCACACATCCAGAAGTTTTAGTTTTGGTAGTGTGAGACTGACAGCCAGTCAAGCACTATCTTGGTGCTTAAGTTAGTTTTGGGATGCTGTGCTGCCTGGGACCAGAGCCATCTGGTCTATTGGGTTTAACAGTACATGTTCACGATCTTTGCTTCAGGATCATTTCAGCATACTGGATCTTTGCTTCTGTCACTGCCTCTTGTTCTGTCTCCTTTCATTCTGTTTCAAGCCAGCTTGTGTTCATGACATGGAATTTGAGGAGCAAAGGATTTGATCCTCCAGGCGCCTTGGAATGGACTCACAGGGGACACTGTTTTATTTGTATTAAGTTCTTCAAGTTGTTCATGTTTTCAGTGGATTGGTGATTTGAGAAAAGCTGACAATTAAACCAACCTGTCATTTCATTTCATTCCAGCATCTCTCTAGTTTTCAAAATGATGAAAAACATTGCGCATTTGAATATAACCGCTGATATCATCGTGTAATAAACTGATGTATATTAAAGAAAACTGGTCAGAAATTTAGTTGAAAAACAAATAAAATAAGTCCTTCCAAGTATTTGTATTCCAGCAGCACACACAATTTAAAGAGGTTGGGAAAACAAACAGGAGAGATGTCTTACTTCTGTCTTACCTAAAAATATTTGTGGAATGCCAGTGGCTGAAATTTTCTGGCCTATATTGTTTACTGTTGCTGTATTTCTTCATTTTCAGTTTTCCTGAAATGCAGTATTTCCAGCAAGAGAATGTGAGGAAAATTCTTACAGATGTTCTGTTCTGCTATGCCAGAGAAAATGAGCAGTTGCTCTATAAACAGGTAATGAAAATATAGTACAGGTGGCATTCATTTACTCGACATTTTCTGTATGGTTTGACAATAATGTAGTTCTGTTGTATCTGAAGTTGTATCCTAATGCTATAGTAATCAAAGAGCTGCTTGTCAGCTGTACAGTAAGAAAAGTAACATTGAATAACATATGCTTTTTCCTCACAAGGCAGTCCCTCAAATTGTTTTCTTTAAGGTTTCTTAGTCATCTTCCTTCAAAATCCTTTATAAACAACATCCTCTACTTCAATGCTGGTAAAACAAAAATAAAAACAAGCTTTCTTGGTATGCAGCAGCATTAAAAATGGCACCGAATAAACAAACAAACAAAAAACTAACTTCTGAAAATTTACTACTTTTTAATAAAGTATTTTAAGTTCTTCCTCAAAGTGATAGTGCTATGATAATTAAAAGATAGCCATGCAGCAACCAAATGCAGTGCAGCTGATAAATATCTATTGACGGAAGAAGAGTGCTGACACAGCACTTATACGGCATTGCCACAAGATACTGCTCACACCATTTTTGTCAAAATGGTAAAGGTAGCCTTTAAAATTTCACTGAATATACATCCAGATGGGATGTGAAGAAATTTAATGTTTCTTCTGAATGTTTGGAAGAATATGATACTAAATTAATGTATCAAGACCAATATGCAAAATTATAGATGTAAGTCTATTTGTATTTGTTTCCTCAGGCTGTTAACTGCAGGGAGAGTATGGACTGTGAGGGATACTGTGTGCATGGACAAAGGCTAAACTGTAGAGCAGCAAGGTTTAGGAAGGACAAAATCTTAAGTAAATGTGAAGAGTTTTATAACACACTGTATGTTCTCAGGCATGGTCTGTGACCATCCTGTCCCTAGCCAGGAAATTTGTTGTGGTTCATGACATGACCTACACATGTGAATTTAAGGAACAGTTACTTATATCAACAATCAAATATATAGCTATCAAACATGTAAAATCTCCGTGAACCAGTCACTTTTTATATTTAACAGACTGTGAGCAAGGAAAAGTCATGCATAATAATAGGAAAAATAAGATTAGCGAACTGTGTTTTAAAGGGCACAGCTACAGCAAATATTTCAGCAGCATTCAGCCTTCTCTTTCTAGTGAATATAGGCCAGAGTACTGATGATGGGAAAATGGAAGCACACATTCTCGCTAATGTAGTCTATCATTTATTGAACAAGAAGTATTATTTTACTCTTTGATATGACTTAAAAGGACTTAATTACCCTCTGTTCATATTTAAATTCTCTTGATTCCTCACTAAGAAATAATACCTTTCTACATAAGGATGGAATATTTAGCCAGATCAAATTTAAAAAAAAGAAAGCCCTGAGTTTCATCACAAGCTGTTAAAGCTATTATTTTCTACTAGGTGACACCCCGTTTAACATAGACCATATTGTTAATAGTTATGGGATTTTATTGAATTAATGAGACTGTTATCATGTAGTAGAATGTCTTGCTGAGTTAATTGAAACTGCAGAGATTATATAAATGGTATTAATGAACTTTGACTGCCTGATGTCTCAGCTTTAATAAAGACTGCTTGGTGGGCTAAATGAACATAGGCAGATAAAAGAACAGGTTCAATTTTGTGAGCCTACAGGCTGTTGACAAAGAAAACTTCTTTACCTCTGTTTTCAACTGGTGTTCGTTGCATCAGTGATGCAGTAATTTCAGGAAGGTGTTGCTACAGGACAACTACACTTTACCATCTTTAAAGCGCATAAAATGAAATAAATTTGGATTATGAAAAACGGTGTATTTGTTATCTCCAAAGTGATTCACTGTATCATCCAAGTCTTATGGTGCCATGCCAAGTCCAAAAGTAGCAAATGATTGTGGTTTTCCTCTTTTTATGAATATGTCACTTTTGTCATGTGCTTGCTTTTTTTCTTTCTTCATTCTAAAAGGCCCTTTCTCTTACAATTGCTGAGCTTGTATTGGTAACAATCCTCTTTTTTGTCCACAAGTTCTTCTCTTTTAGATACCATTTATTCTATGATCATCAGTATCCTTCTAAGAATTACTAGCTATAGTAAACAGAATTTGTGGTGGTAACAGGATATATCTTTTTCTCTTTTATCAAATATCTACTCAGTAGTCAACCTTCCTGTCCTACCAGTTTGCTTGTTTGTTTTTACCATTTACTTACCATGATGAGGTTAATCAAATCAAAGCATTGTGTATTTTCTTGAAGATAACAAAAGTTCATCAGTAAAGCAGTACCTCTTCCAAGGTACTTTCCGTGCAGTAGCCAGAATGCAAAGCCCAAATTCTGAATTTTGTCTTTGTATTCAGTATCCATCACAAGACTGGTCCTGTTGTTCTCTTGCACATGTGTGACCACATGTAAGAACTATATTTGCTACTATCATTATCACACTTGACAATAAATGACAACTTATTTCTGTTAACATCTGTTTCTCTTCCAAATTTTTGGAAAAAATTCTAGTTCCTAGAGAATTTGCATTCCTATAAAGAGAACTAAAATTTACAATATTTTATAGAAATAAATACATAGCACCCGTATATATTCTTAGAAGAATCAGTGTTTGCTTAATATGCATATATGCATGAAAGTTGTCTTTGTAGTAGGCTTTGTGGTTTTTTGACCAGCATGGAGTAGAATTTTATTTGATGGAGGAAGAGGCATTTCTGTCCCTAGTTGAATAGAACAAAATGTTGGGAAACTATATTAGAGATTTTAAAGACAGAATCGTCACTGGGATCATTGAATTTTTAAATAGCAGCTGTAAATACAACATTTAAAGAGAATAGTATATTGTACTTGAGAATGGGTAAAACTTACTATTAACACTCTTCTGTAAGACTGGTGCCAAAATTCTGGTCATAGTTATCTGAAAAGAAATAGGGACGATTAAGCAAAATCACTAGGCTGACCATTATTCACTCATGATTTGATTAACCTTAGAGAAGCCAATATAATTTTGAAATGCATTGATTCACTTTTCATAGTAGAAGTGCTGTATTTCTGGTTTTCTTTCTAAACCATAGACTGCACTATGAAATCAATATTTTGTTGCAGCTGGGAAGTGTCATAAAATTATCTGAGCTCTGTCAACTTATTTATTAACACTAAAGAGTTTTAGTAAAATGCAGCATTGAAAAAAATATGTATATGCATATTACATTGGTGGCTTTTCTTGCCAAGTTAAAAATCTCTAAACATTTGAAGTATTCTTGTAACTGAAAGATCAGAGGTATCTTTTTGAAATCCTGATATTTCATCATCTGTTTGTTTTGTTTTTGCTGTATGTGGGCAGCCACATTAGGATTCTGCTTTATTATATACTTGATACATTATTATGTTGGAAGAATGTATGATGTGCTTTTATCTTTTATAACTAATTCTTATTTTATGTCCTCTTTCTTTTTCTTTGACTTCTGTGTTTACAGCTTAGGTGATAGTTTTATTAGATAGTCAAGTTTTTGGCATTTCCATTTCTCTTATTTCATGTTAGAACGTGAAGGTGAATAAAAGAGCAGACGTGGAGCTGTTAATTATCTGAGGTCTGTGAATATGTGTGGAAGTACAGCTCATGTTATCGACAATTTATTTATTTTTGCCATTTCTATTTATCTTTTAATTGTGAACCTATCTCCCTGTCTCCTATTTCTTTCTTGGTACCACCATAAGACTTTAAGAAATCCAGAGCTCTCAGTTTATTATTTTAACTATATTGTTGTGTTTGGGAATTTTTTATATCAGCTCCTGAAATCAAGTGGCTACATGAGAATCTTGGGTTTCACCTTTTTTTTGCTTGTTTGTTTGTTTTGTTTCAGTTGAATTTCTATTTAGCCTTCATCTTTTGAAGATTCAGAAATCAGAAGGGAAAGAAAAACTTCAGTCTTCAGTAGACTTGCTGATTTTAGCTTTGCCTAGTGGCTTTTGTGTCAGCCTTACAATTGAGGCCATTTGAGCAGTGTCTGTCCTAAGAAATGGAGATTTTCCCAGGGTTTCAGCTGACAGCACACAAAAATATTTGCACTGCCACCATCACCTCTTTTTTAACTAATTACTGCCAAACATTGGAATTTCCTCCTACGAACAAATGAGATTCACTAGCATGCAGTAGAGATAGATGGATTGATATGATAGACAGTTGTCTTCCACGTCTGTCTGAGCCCCTCTTCTCTTAGCTCAGTTTGAACAGCTTAAGGAAAATCTCCAATATTTCCAATAAAACTCAAAAGGTATTTTTGTGGTACCAGATCTGCGTAATATGTATGATGCTGGCTTTAAGTGCTACATGTCAAATCACTGTTCTACAGCTGAGACCTGTTGGGAGAGTATTCCTAGAATTCAAATCATAAGCTCTTTAACTGAGATCTTAATAATATGCAAAGAGCCCAGAGAATCCCAACAAACCAAAAAAGTGAGATTTGTTAAGATTCTGACTGTGGTAGAGGCAAAAACCAAGACCATGGCAAGTAGAGGAAGAGCCAGCTATGGAATCCAAAAGTTCCAGAGAATGTATAAGATTTGGAGGCTTGAATGACTCCAGGAATGGGGAATCCACAGTTTCTCTGGGCAACGTGTTCCAAAGCCTTACAGCCTTCTGAGTAATACATTGTGTTCATAAATACAGGTCTGTAATGGAACAGTTCCAGATCTCCTATGCATTGCTTTAATAATGAGTTTATTTTTAATATTAACATAATGACTTTTTAAATGCTAACTTTAAAAAAAAAGGTGAAAAAGACTTTGTTTTCATGTCCATAGCAAAGGAATTTTAATTTTTTAATTATCCAAATAGCTGCCCTAATCTCTTCTACTGCTGTGCTGGTTTTGGAACATTATCAAGTAAAGCACAATTATAAATTTTTGTAATTTGTCCTTATTGCAGATCTTTGTACTATACATCATTATTATAATTAACATAAATAAAATTTATATTTATGAATATAGATCTTGGATCAAATTGCCAGGTGCAGGGTTGCCTACCAGTGCCAATTTGTTATCTGTTGTGTTAGAAAAAGGGAGAATAACTTGTTTTCTGATATTTTAGCAGAATAAACACTTGTATTTAATCAAAATTTAAAATAAAAATCATTGCATATAACCCCCTTTTTTTTTTTTAAGAAAATAAATGGTCATGCGTTTAGTTCACCTGCACCTGGTGCTACTGGCTGCTCGATGCTGTGTATTATGAACAAGAATGAAAAGTCTTACTGTACTTTGCATCTTTTTATCTTTAGGGTATGCATGAACTCTTAGCTCCCATTGTCTTTATCCTGCATTGTGACCACCAAGCTTTTTCACATGCCAGTGAAGCTGCACAACCAAGGCAAGCATACTGTTTTATTCTTAAAGTATTAAATATTTTTCTTCTTTTAATAAAATATATATAATAATCTATAATAAAGTCTGCTGGACTAGAACATATAAATATGTGTTCTTTGATTGTTATTTATGATTAAGAAATGGACCTAAAAAAACTGTTACATCTTTGTGCTTTTATGGGAATGCTCTTATTTCATTTTCCCTACCACAGCTTCTGAAAGGGGTTTTTAAAGTGTAGATAGTGGTTGGTTCACAGCTATTAGCCAGACATCCAACAAACCTAAAGGAAAACCTTAATCAAAAGGGTTATGTACATACCGTTTTACCTCATTGTTTCTTATTGCCAGGAAAAGCTTAGTATTGTCATCGCAGATAGAAAGTGGAGTACAAAAATAGTCTTAGAACGAACACATTAACAACTTTCTTTCCTTAAATCTTAAAAGACAAAATCAACGATTTAGATAAGTTGCTGTGATTGATATTTCTTTCAGTATCTGCAATATTGTAGCTGCAATACCTGACTATGGTTTAGTAACATTAAGTTTAGGTATTGTTTCTCCATTTCAATCAAGCTGTGTGTGCACATATTTATTCATTTATGTATGAAGTGCTACATCACATATGCTTGTCGGCTAACCAAATTCAGATGCTTTTTTTCTTCCTTTATATGTAAACCTTTAAAGAAAACCAAAGCACTGGTTTCCTACTTGAATCATTTGTGATATTTGATCAATTTCTTTACATTTGTCTTTTTTTTATCATTACCTAAGGAGTCTACTGTTGAAGAAAAACCAGTTTAATTACCTGTGTTATATGATATTGTACACCACAATATGATTGTCCAAACATAGTATTAGTGTAAGGATGGAGTTTATTTATAAGTTTGTATTTTATTCAGTGTATGTCTTCAGATATCCTGAAATTATCTAGAAAATGCTCTTCACTGCAAAGTAACTCAAAATTACCAGATGTTATGCAGAGCATTCTGTTCCACTGCCACTGAAAAAGTAGAGCTACACAGAAAGTAGATGGAAAAGAGGTGCTGTCACTGATTAATTGCTGTTAAAGTACAATAAAATACAGGCTATTAAAACAAAATAAATTAATGTTTTGATACTGCATATTTGACAGTAACCATATTTATTTTTTGTTTTTGTTTTGGACAAACAGTGATAGATTGTGCTGCAATCAATTATTCTAGATCAAGCATACTCAAATAATACATTGTGACATTCAGTAATTTGTTATTTGGAATAATTAGATGGTTACTTCATTGTAGTGCAGACAAGGCAGCTAATTTGTTTTTGATCTTTATAAAAAGGAAAGACTTCATTTGTTCAGTGGAGTTGCTCTTTTTAATTAAAAAGGGTAGTTTTCTCATTTGCTCTTTATACGAAAGTTAGCTTATAAATACATAACATTACATACAGAACACTGACCAAAAATAAACATTCACATTTAGATTGTTCACTGTTGATTTTTGCAGTGAGGAAATGAAAGTTCTTTTGAATCCCGAATATCTGGAGCACGATGCCTAGTAAGTTTAAACAACTTCCTTTACATTTAATTTACTCTTATTTGTAATATATTATTTAACACCACATTTCTGGATTGTCCCCTTTCAGTGCAATGTTCACACGTCTTATGAAGACTGCAGAGCATTGGTTTTCAACGTTTGAGCATGACAGTCAGAAGGTAAATATTACTTTAAAAAGTACTGTTTTTATTTTTAAGCAAATGTGGTTTTTAATGTGATTGAAGTAATTTGAATATGATAATGTATTTTCTCTTACAGCAACTTTTTTTCTCTTAACCATCTCTTTTTGTCAATGATTTTCTTTTCCTTCCTTTTTTCCTTCTTGGCCTGAGCATATTCTAAGTGAATGTCTGTGCCCTTAGATCACGTGTGTAGCTTTTCACTGTACTTAGTATGCTTCTTCTTTTCACAGAAAACCTTTTTCTATGTATAGTTCTACAGGACTTTATGTTTTCTATGTTTGTTTTCCTGTCCTCTTTGAACTGTTTGCGGAGCCATCTAGTCTTTGCTTGTAACCATTTTTCATGCACAGCAGATTTAACAATTCCTTATGTCCATTTTGCATCAGTCAGGTGCTTGAAATTATCTTCTATTACTTTTTTTCTGTTGTCAAATCACACCTGCAAGGGGAAGGAAGAGGTGACCAGATTCACAAAGATTCTCTTTCCCTTTTTATACCTCTCTTCTTTAACCCTGAAAAATGTTTTTTTGTTGAAGTGCAGATAGAAGACTCTAGCAAAACAAACATGTTGCAGGTGTCCAAAAATTTCAGTGTATTACATAGTAAAGAATTAGCTTCTAGACTAAGTTCCAGCTTAATTTACTTCATCATTTTTCACTGCAACCATGGGGCAAGTAAAGTTAACTAAAAAAGCAGTAAGAATTTGGTCATTTTTGATACCTACTTTTTGTGCACCTATCTGTGCACAAAAAACTATACCTGCAAACTTTAATTAGTGTGTACTAGTTCTGCAGATGGTTTGGTCTGTTAGTTGAAGTAAAAGATAGTTGCCCCAGTGTTATTTAAAAGCTTCTTTTGAATTTAAATTTTTAAATGTAGTTGTATATATATTTTACACAACATGGAACACTGATATCTTAACTCCCAGAAGGTACACCTGCTATAGTGAGTAAGTGAGGCAGGTTTGTTAGACATGGAAAAGTCTGAGATACCCAGCAACTTTTTTTTGCCTCAGTCTTCATTGGCAACTGCTTTTTACACGTCTTGAGCAATGGGTTGGAAGAAGGTGTATGGGAACTGTTGAGTCACTGCCTGAATCACTGATTGATCACCTGAGTCAAGCACTGAGTCAACCGTGGGAGCACAGGTGAAGGCAATTCAGCTGTGTGACTGGAAGGAGTGGAGCCTGGCTGTGTCTTTCCTAGACCCAATTTAAGGGCTGACTGCCACTGGGATGGCCCTCTTTCTGGAGATTCCTCTTTTGTGGCATTTTTCCTGTGAGTCTAGATCTTTGGATACAGGTGAGCATTGCTTCCCTGTTTGTTTTTTTCTTATTTTCACCATGATAATTTTTCCAGCTCTAACATCAACTGTAACAGAAGGTGAGAAAGGCTGGGGGGAGCAATGTTCTTCCCACTGTAAGTGAAGATCAGGTTTGATCACCTGAGGAAACTGAACATCTGTCTATGGGTCCCAGAGTCCTGAGGGAACTATACTGGCTGACATAGTCACTAAGTCACTCTCAATGATACTTGAAAAGTCGTGGCAGTCAGGTGAAGTCCCTGGTGACAGGAAAAGGGCAATATAGCACCCATTTTTAAGAAGGGTAGCAAGTATGATTCAGTGAACTACAGCCTGTCAGACTCAGCTCTGTGCTAGTGAAGTTCATAGAAAAGATCTTCCTGGATGCTATGCTAAGGCATAGGGAAGACAGGAAGGTAATACATAATAATGGGCTTGGCTTCATGAAGGGTGAATACTGCCTGACAAGCCTAGTGGCCTTCGATGGTGGCATAATAGCCTAAGTGAACAAGGGAATAGCTACTGATGTCATCTGTCTGACTTCATTTAGGGCTTTTACAGTACTCAAATTGCAAAGGTATGGATTTGATAGGTGGACTGTTTGATGGACAAGGTTGTAAGATTGTACCCAGAGAGTGGTGGTCAGTGGCTCAGTGTTTGAATGGATATTAGTGGTGAGTTGTGTCCTTCAGGGGTCGGTGCTGGGAGTGGTGCTCTTCAGCATCTTCATCAATGATATCAGCAGTGGAATTGAGTGTACTCTCTGCAAGTTTGAAGATGACACTAAGCTGTGTAATGCAGCTGTCACACTTGAGAGATAAGATGTTATTCAGAGAGATCTAGGTAGGCTCAAGAAGTGGGCCCATGTGAGTCTCATGAGGTTCAACAAATCAGAATGCAAAGACTTGCCCCTGGATCGTGGCAAGCTCTGCTATCATTACCAGTTGGAACATGTAAGCATAGAGCACAGTCCTGCCAAAAAGGACCTGGGGGTACGGGTGGATAGCAGCTGGACGTGAACCGGCAATGTGCCCTCAGAGCACAGAAAGCCAACCATATCCTGAGCACCCTTCAAGAGAAGCGTGGCCAGCAGGTCAGGGGAGGTGACCCCACAACTCTACGCTGTACTGATGTCCCTGTTCATTGCAGGGGAGTTGGACCAGATAACCTTTAAAGCTCCCTTCCAGCTCAAACAATTCTGATTTCATTATTCTCTATCTATAGCTATAAATTACCATTTGGATTTAGGTTTTACATAATTTTCAGTAACTACAGGTAAAGCATATGAGATACAAATTTTATGAACTTATTACATAGTCACTTTTATTCCAACAATAAAGCTGTGAGACGCTTCTCTGTGCGTAGCTTTTCAGAATTCAGTGTGTTCAAACATATTTGTTCCAATTTCTGTCACAGAAGTGGTGAAGGTTGAGGTTGAATTTCCTTCCAGGAAATAACTAGATCAGCTTACAGATTTATGGTGCCTGGGTAGGAGGTGAAAGTTTGCATTGCCCTTTCTAGTCCTTTCATGGCATAAAACGTTAACAGTGCAAAGCACGTGGATTAATATCTAGTTGTTTGTTCTTGTTCTTTGCAAACATGTATAATCTTTAATAATCCTTTCCTGTACATATTCTTTTTACAATCATGGCTGTGGATTGGCTACATAATAAAGTCTGAATCTTTACAAATGAAGCAATGAAAGCATGTGCTCTGAGATACGTGTTACATTTTATAGCCTCTAACAGTTGGTTCCATTACTCCCAATTGCCATTAGAGGAGCTTCTCCAGCTATGGCATTCCCTAGTGGTTAATGAGAGAAATCTGTCCACATTTTATACTTGCACTATGTCCTAGCCTCTCTTTACAACTGTAGCATTTGTTTCCTAAATGCATGAATATGTAAGTTGTATTAATATCAGATACCAGCTATTGCAGTTCATGTTTTGTTAGGTAATGGTCTGTGGCAGAATTTGGTGATTCTGTTCCTGTTCAGTTGCATTTCACCAATATCCATATTTAAACTATCAGAAGTGAATCTGATGCTGTTTTGTTAACAGCATAGCAAATCTCTGAGCTGTCCTTTTTGTCTTTTTGTTGTGAACTGTGTTCCTTTGGGATTGATAATTTATATTTCAAGGTAGCAGTAGATGGCTAACCCTGTGTAAGTTTTGCCAAGACTTAAGAGCTCATAAAAAGGAAATAAGTGCTTTGTCATTTGTGGCATGGTAATAAGTAGTGAGTGTGAGTGTGGGCACAGATATCCATTCAGATTCCGAATTTTAGGCAGACACACTGCAAGTCATTTCTACTTAAGCCTTTTGATGGATTAGTTGTCTTAGTTTATTTGAACATCTTTCTGTTTGGGTGATGTCTTTCATGTTTGATGTGATTTTTCTGGAGCAATTTCAATTGACTAAATGTACCATAACTTTTTCAAACAAACTGCATGAGAGGAGGTAACAAACTTCTCTTACAGACTCCAGTCACTCACCAGATATCTTCATGCCCCAAATCATGAGGCACAGACAGTCTGTGCATTGATTATTATTATCTTCTGCCCACAGAGGTTGTCATGCTCTGAAGATTTCTTTTAATGGAGTTAATTTCTGTGTTTCCAATGAACTGCATTTTGATGGACATCATTTACTTCCTCTGTGCTTTTAAAAATGGCAAGCCAGCATATACTATTTGATGTACTTAATCATGCTAATAGTCACAGTCAGCAGTATGTCCATGCTGAATTATGCACAAATGTTGAGAGGTACAAGTAACTTCTTTTTGGCACTCGTTCTCAGCAGGAAGTTTGCGTTACTTTTGGTCATCTGAATCTTTTGACACTTGAGTCTGTCTTGTAATTTCGTGAGGATGGCTATAAACCCACACACAACTAATGGTTTAAAGACTGATCTAGGCAACTATCTACTCTCCTTTAAAACATCTGATAGTTTGAAAGAGTCTAATGTTGAGATTTCTAGATAAGAATTTATGTCTATAAAAATTTTATAGTACAGATGTTTTAGGTCATCAGACTTCTGCATGGTCAAGCTGAAGTTAAATTCAACTAGAATAAGCTAAAATAATGTACACAGCACAGAGGGGTGTCAATAGATGGAACGTGTACAGGCTGAATATGTACAGTTTGAGGCTTTTTTTGACTTGTTTCAAAGATAAGCAGGTATGTTTATGCAGAAAGTCACAGTAGACCGGCACTCTAACATCTGACCAAGCAAATAATAAAATGGGTCTGGAACAGTATTAAGAAATGGTTGTACGATGGATAATCATAAGTCAGAATAATTTGGCAACTTGCTTGGATTGGATCCATTGGAATGAATTACTTCAAATGATGAACAGAGGGGCATCAAGTGTGGAATAAGGAAATTCTTACGCCTCTACCTATTTCCTATGGATACTCAGATTCACTGTGGACCTTTACTCACCTTCCATGACAGCTCATTTCTTAAAGTTGTGTTAGTGGAAAGATGTCATAAGTTACATGTCCTCACTAGCAGTTGGACATAAAGGCTGGAAAAGGCCTCTAATATCATTATGGTTCTGTGACTGTATGATCATGCAATCATGTAATTGGCATTTTGTGCATAGATTCCACAGAATATTGGCCCAGCTGCTTGCAGGCCTCACCATAGCCTCTGCCCCCAGTCTGTTGCTCACACCAACTATTTCTACCTCTCTTCTCTGCTTAGAATAGTGTTTTGATCCATTCAGCCTATAAATAGGTGAAAATATTTGATCGCTTCTGTGTTCAGAGGAGAGTACTGCTGGACTCTTCTCATTAGTGGCTAGTACCACTAGTTTCTGATGATCTTTCATGAGTCAACGCTCTTCTTGCTTTTCTCACTTCGTAGGAAAGGAAATAGGAATCCTTTTTTGAAGTCACAGATTTATTTAATTATCATCACAGGCTTGTTTGCTTCATCTGCATGTTTTTTGACTTATGTGCTAAATTTGGTGAATATGTTTTATTTTAACATGAGATTGCTCTTTTGTGAAGGTCATTCCTTCAGTATTTCTTCAAGCATTTATTCAAATATGGTTACTTCACATGCATCCATGATTCACATATTCTACATAGCTGTTATCATGTTTTCAGTGATATAACTGTTCAGCTTCAGTATTCTTCTCTTCTTATAATTAACAAATATTAAAAAAAGTTTACTCAATAAGAAAGTTAGTAATAAAAAAGAGGTAGGAGAAATGCCTTTTTTCAAAATACACATGACTATAAAGAACATTAGTATTTAAATAATAAACCTCATTTCCAAGTGACCCCTAAAACGCTAAAAGTTATGTTCTGCCAAAGAGGAAATTTAAAATAAGTTTTTGAATGATACAGTCCCATTTCAGTGAGCCCTTTTGGACAGACTGTGAGGGAGCTTTGGTCAAGTGATTGCTAGGGCACTGAAGTTGAGTATCTCTTGTTACTACGATAGCATTGCAAAACCACTGCATTATAATAGACAGATCATTCCCTTTGCTGAAATTGTCATAGCAAAGCAATAATGATGCAGATTTTAAGATGCAATTTATAATTTATCAGATCCTTAAATAAAAGCATTTTACCTCATATCAGCGTTCAGCATCACACGCTATTTTCTGCAGTACAGAAATGGAATAATTAAGGGCAAAAATTTCAGGCAAAGGAGATCAACAAAAGCCTGTTTTAGTAAGCTGTTTGATAGAGATTATTAGGCGTTAAGTGTCCACTTGAATATTAAACTATGTTATAAGTAATTGTGAAATATGTATACTGTTTTTCCTCTTAAAATGCTGATGGAGAGAGAACAGGATTGAAAAGGGGACAATACCATAGGAAACGACCTTGGGGATAGTTTATACAAGATGAAAAAAAACCTTTCTTTGTTATCGAGTGTTAGAAATAATGTACTCTTTACTGAACTGAACCAAGTGAAACTGTCTTTCAACAGTTTCAGCAGTAATTAAGTCTTCTTAAAATATTAACCCTTTGACCTTGATAATGCTTCTCTGTCAATACAATGAGTGAAAGTACATAAAAATAAGAACTATTTTTAAAATGAAGCTTTCAGTTCTGAGAGCCATGATTACAAATTGAAACAAAATCTTTGTGGAATTTTCTTACTATTCCGATCTTCTTTCGTCTATAACTTTAGCATTGATCCAAACAGGTTAATTCTCCGTTTCCCTTTCCCCTATCATTCTCTTGAAATGTCTGACTTATTCTTTTTTGTTTCTTACCCTCCTTTTCCCGTGTTTCCTATTTAGGATGCTTATGCTCCAGTAGTTTTCACCCTCTGTTTTCACCTGCGTGTGTCATCTTACAGATTGTGACATAGTTAACACAACCTTTGAGTCCACCCAGCTGCATTCTTATCCTTAAGTTTATCTTACTCCATTTCTTTGTGGTTTTAAAGATTTTCTAATCCTTTATTAAAGACTTTTATATATTGAGGTACAACCACATGATTTTCTGAGTAAGTAAAACTTACTCAGGTTATTTAAGAATAAGTGATTCTTTTATATATATATATGAGAATATATGAAAGGTTATTTAAAAATAAGTTATTTGCTGTTTAGAATGCAGCCTACTGTCCTCTGAGGGCATATATTCTCTACAAAGTTACTATTCATCTGCATTTTTCTGGACTGACAAGTACTGCTTACATTAAAGCTAATTATTCTAGCTGTCAATACTTTGTCAGCATGTGGAAAGTAAAGCATGTACATAGATTTGACTTGGAGAATAACGGAGTGAAATGCCTGGGGAAGGGAAACCCACAGTAGGTGCCACAGAAGTAGTTACTTAAGACTGATCTTCTGGTAAAGGAAAAGATATTTTTATATTTATTTGGATGCCAGAGGTTTTAAGTCAACAAATTTCTGTATCACAGTTAAACAGCAAGGGATGTTCATTTTTTTTATTTTTTTTTCTGTGCTTGCAGGAGAAAGATGTGATGATTACACCTATGCCATTTGCGAGACCACAGGACTTAGGCCCATCTATTGCTATTGTAACTAAAGTAAACCAAATTCAGGATCAGCTGCTGAAGAAACACGACATTGAGCTGTACATGCATCTGAACCGACTGGAAATTGCTCCACAGATTTATGGACTGTAAGTGTTTATATCATTTTACTTACTTCGTTCTAGTTTTATTTCCTTGTGAAGGATGTTTTTGTCCTGAAGTTCAGAATTAGAGGAATGAGGGTAAAAAGTACTTAACTCTTAGACCTTATTTAGTTGACATCATTACAGTGAATAAACCACACAGATGTATTTGTGACAATGATGTTTCCACTGCAGATCAAGTCCAGTTATATATTGGGGGACTTGTAAAAGATTCCCATTGCAGTTATGAGGTTGTGAATATTATCACATATTCTACCTGTGATTTTCCTTTAAGAAGTAGAGTAGCAGGAGACAAGGAATGGAGGAGGACAGAAATTACCAGCATTGAGTAGTTTGCTTAATTTTGTCGCCAATTCACTCACTGTCAGTGAACTTTCCCCTTTGCAGTAATGGAGGTTTGGATACTGGTAATGCAGGTATTGTGGGGAATGTTAAAAGTTGTGACATAGTGATGATAAAGTGTCTGTATACAGAGTTAGCTCGGGTAGTCCTTGTTCCATTAAAGTGACTCAGGACTGTTCAGCTAGCTTTGTCCTGTGTGATCCTATTCTGGGGGAGGCTTTTTAGGTTAGCTTTGACTTTAGAGGTGGCTTTGTCTACGTATGTTCTCGGTGTTGAATACAAACCATGTGCAACTGCTATTTAGGTGAATATAAAGCATACAACTTGCACAAACTATGAGGTATTGTGAGTTGACTGTGATTTCTGAGAAAGAATTTTGCCTTCATAATCTGGAATTCTAGACAGATTATTCATTTTGATCATTTCTTAAGGGCAAGTTGTATTTGTAGTTGCAGTGACAGAAAAGTAAACTTTTTCCAACTTTTTGCAATGACTTAAAGTTAACATCAAGTTTACCTTAAATCACAAAACAAAAAGTTTCATATGTAGGACAGAACTGACAAATGTAATTGTGAATTATATTTAACAACTTGATAGAAAATGTGAAAAGGAAGAGAAAAAGAGTCTTATTGCAGAACATAACTGCAATACTTACAAATAAAGTCTAATTTGATGTTATCATAAACTGAAATACTGCTGAGACATAATATGCCTTCAAGATAAGAGTTGAACTGCAGATTAGTCACAGACTTACAAATAGCATAGGAAGGCAAATGTAATTCTACAAAACTTGCCACAATGGTTTTGATATCGCTGGGCTACAGGGAGAGGAAGTATAAACTAAAGAAACTCAAGGTATTAAGAGCACAAAGAGGACAATTTCTCTTATTAAAGCATTTTTTTTTTTGCATAATGTGGAGTTTTGTGTTTTCTTAGTATGTTTGCTAGTCTGGAAGAGAAAGAAGGCATTGCTGATAAACTTCAGGGGTGGCAATGAGAAGGTGGGTGGTGTAAATAACTAGGAAAACAAAAAGCCAGGGTTTCTTTGTTTTCTGAAGGCTTATGAAAACACATAAAATAAGATAAACCTCAGAAATTTGCAAACATATTTTGGGGCAAAAGTAATTTGTACTGTAGATATTCACTTCAGTTTAATATTTTGCCTTTCAGTGAGAAATAATTGAAAGAAAAAAATTAGACTTAGCTCAAAAACATGACATTACAATTGCAGAAGAACGGTGTAGTCTGGTGTGGCATAAATAGAACTGAATCTGAATAAAGAAAATTACAGTTAAGGGAATGAATTATGAGAGAGAGCTTCAGGCTGACTATCAGAAAAACCTTACTAACAGGGAACTGTTAGACTGTAAAATATTTCAAAATTAACAGTGGGAAAAAAACCATCAGAATATTTTAAACACAGGTTTTGAAATGCTCTCAGAAGTTGACAGTATTGTAAAGAACCAATCTATGTTGGCAAAAAAGGAAAGTAGGTTGCAAGCGAGGTCACATCCTTCTCTGATTTCTGACTTAATATAGAGGACAGGAGAAAAAGAAAGCAAGAACTTGATTGTGTTGTATTATTCTCACCTTTAATGATATCTAACCTCTCCAGAATAATAATTCCCAGTAGTGAACCAGCTGCCAGACTCAGATGCTGGATGTTTTCCTGTGTTTAACATTTCTTCAACTATAAAAAGCATTTCTTAAACATAATAGGTTATTATTAATCACTGTTTATAACCCATGTGCTGAATTTGTGTGAGGTTGAAACATTGTTTTGCTGAAGTTTGTTGGAATTGCCAACAATGAATATTCATATGTAATCCTTCAATCATTGAAAAACACATACAGGATAAAAGGAAGACTAAAAACTTCCTTCACAAGATATTAATACTCTGCTGGAGAAGAGTATCATCACAAAAGGCTTTCATTTAGTGGCAGTTTGCCCTAGCCTGAGCAAGTTATACTTAGTTAAAAGTGCCATCATTTCTAATTTGGATCCTTTTGTAAATTTTGTGGTAAGATAGAAATTCTTGCTTACTCTTTCTACTTTCATGAAATTGGTTTTTAACCTTTAATTTTCACAAGTAGTCATTTCCTTATCAAACAACATGGAGACTGATTCTGCCAGGACATCAGGTACCCCGGTCTGTTCTGTAATTGCATGTTCAGAAATGTTCCTTTAAAATAAAGTGTAGCTACCCACTTCTTGAAAGTATGCTCACTTGCTAACGAGAGCGATTTTAACAGACATTTCTGTACTTGGAGTATGACTCATTAAATATCATTACTGTCCAGTGGTGCAAAGGTGTGATACCATTTTTATGTACAGTACACATTACAGTGTTAATTAGATCAGCTAGTCCTCTGTAAACCATCGCATCATTAGCTATGCTTTAAAAGAAAAGGCTGAACAGCCTGAGTCTGTTCAGCCTGGGGAAGAGAAGACTGAAAGGGGATCTGATAAATGGTTATAAATATCTAAAGAAAGGTGGGGGGCAAATGGATGAAACTAGACTCTTCTCAGTGGCATGTAGTGATCAGACAAGGAGTAAAGGCCTGAAACGTGAAGATAGGAAGTTGCATACTAACATGTGGAAGAACTTCTACACAGTAAGGGTGATGGAGTACTGGAGCAGGTTGTCCAGTGATGTTGTGAGTCTCCTTCTGTGGAGATATTCAGGACCCATCTGAACGCTTAACTGTGCAACCTATTGTGGGGTACATGCTTTAGCAGGGAGTTGGACTCAGTGATCTCTTGAGGATCCTGCCAAGCCCTGTGATTCTGTGAAAAGGAATCTTCTCTGGTACTTGCTATCTTGCGAAGTTTTAGCTTATGAGAGTGCATTGGATTATCTTCTGGAAGGCAATATTGAGCAGGCTTCGCGTTACCTGGTAATCTCATTTTGTTGCTGAACAGAAAGAGAACTCTTGTAGGTCAAATAAGGTGTATTAGTGCTCTGACTATGCCATATTTTTGTTCTCTGGTGATGCAAATTGATGTTACGTACAGTATAGCCTTAAGACAGGTATTTTTGTAAATAGGAATTTTGTGGGATAGGAGATTCATTCACTTGCAGTCAGCTACTGCATGTCCTAGTGATAATTATTCAGCTGCTATTAATATCAGCTAAAATGGAACCAGCAATACACAGATAAAGGCTTTTGTCCTATCATTCTTCAGTCTTCTTTATTTGCCATGGAGTTTTTTGACCCTAAGATAATGTTTTGCAGAATAACATTGTTTTACATTCCTGGTATCACTGCAAATTGCATGCATCTAACCAAACTATAATAATTATCTAATCATGTCTAATTTTCTACTTTGTAAAGTAAAGTACAAGAATAGTTTGGAAGTAAAATTGAATTGATTACATTAACAGCTCACTGACATGCTTCCTGATAATAAACTTTTCTCTAAATAAAAACAAAAAAGCTGAAATTGAACAAAAAGATTAGATACTCTGAAGGGCTGACAGTTTCAATATTTAGTTTAATTACAAAATTAGATGAGTTAGAAAAGATTAATGTACTAGATTATATGGTATTCTAATGTTAATTTCTTTGACCCTTACATCTAATTTATGTTAAAGTACAAAATAATTATTGCAACACCATTCTGCAGCTTCTGCAGTGGGCAGTGTTTGCAGTGACAAATTAAGTGGGTCACCTTCCCAGAGCGAGGCAGAACAAAGTCCTAAAATATGGATATATTAAGACATTTTCCTCCATTCTCAATTTGTAAGAGAGGATTTCTTTTAGACTTCATTTAAAGATTAATCAATTGGGAGAGACCCTCATAATATCATTATAACCACTTTATTTTATGTACTGGGAGTTTCAAAATGAATTATATTCATATTACATCAAATGAAATTCTCATAGAACTGCATGCAATAAGTACAACCAGCTCATGTAAATATATATGATACAGTTGTAAAGAAATACGCACACAACGGTAATGACAGGGCGTAAATATGAAGTGCTTTTTTTAAGAACAGAAATTATCTGATGGCATAAACTCACTAGCTTCTGCATCATAACTCTGATGGCAGATTATATGCTGATAGTATACTGGTTAAGGAAACTCTTTGAAGCACATATCCATCAAACAAAAAAGCACTTGCAGAAGTGAATGTAAAGCATGATAGCTTAATCTCAGTACAAAAGAGGACTTCTCAGAACATTCAGTGCCAGTGACTTTGCCTCCCACTGCCACTACTTTCTGATGATCAGATAGTCATACTGCATACTGCATTTTAAGATTCAGTTTCAGCCCTTTAGGCTGTTACTGCAATTATACTTCAGGAAGAAAACTGTCTCATGAAGCAAAGGGGGTAAAAAAGAAAAAAAAAAAAAGAAAAGGAGAGAAGGTTACAAACCAAGTCACAATGTACATTTGAAGCTAGCGTTAGAAAGGCTATGTTACAGCAAAGTCAATGGCAGATGTGCTGCTCCACTATTACTATTCTTAGTTGCTTTGCTGTGAGCACTGCTGTGGGGCGTCCACCTGTTTTAGTTTCTCTCCCATGCCATTATGGTACCAGGCAGTATTCTTTTCTGTAACCATATTGGTCTCTGGAGAGAAAATTTAAAGGATTTAACCAATGCAGCAAAGAAACATAAATCATATTC
The DNA here is from genome assembly GCA_035772895.1 of Perdix hodgsoniae. Taxonomy (NCBI): domain Eukaryota; kingdom Metazoa; phylum Chordata; class Aves; order Galliformes; family Phasianidae; genus Perdix; species Perdix hodgsoniae. The sequence continues at coordinate 29,285,034 of JAPSGF010000005.1, read as the reverse complement.
CTTGTATTCAGGAAAAAAAAAAATGCTCATCAGAATAAGTAAAAAGAACTTTGAAGATCATCTAGGATGCTTGGATTTGTTTTCAACTGTCACACTTCACTCAGCAAAAAGAAAAGAAAAAAAAAAAAAAAAGAAAAAAAAAAACAGAAATAATATGTAGCATGGCCAAAACCAATTCCAGTTTCTCTGTAACTTTTAATCCAATGTCATCAATTAATTGGACAGCCATTACAATGTAACCAACTTTGATATACTGTGCCTGTAGTAAGAGAGCCACCAAAATCTTGCTATTAAAATAAATGAATACTTATTATCAGTGATGACTAAGACTAAGTAAATACAAAATCTTGATGAACAAAGAACTAATTCTCATTTAAATTATATGAAATTAATTGGGAAATTAATACCAGTTATTGGTATTTCTGGTTGAATTCCAGTAACTATGTAGGTCACTCCAAAAGCAATGCCTTATACACTACAACAGATACAGAAACTACAACAGATACAAAAAAGGCAATACTTAATAAAGAAAATTCTCAGCTATACATCTCTGTTTGTCAGCAGTCACTACCATTAACTGTCTATTTTTGCCAGCAATGGGCATGAACCCATCTTTATTACTATCTGGAATGTGGCTTGTCTTTCATATTGCTGTCACCAACACTGAAACACCACCCAGTGCCTCATTGTGCTCATACCCACCGTTTGGTCTCCATAAACATCCAACAAGCATCAATGAATGTCAATTGACACCATTTTTCCTTCATTAAGGAACTTGGTTACACACTTTTGCTTCATCTGCATTTCCTTGTCAAATGCCATTTTGTCGGAGTGCCTCTCTTCTATGATCTGATGCACAACAACATGTGATGGAATATTGGCAGGAAGGTTCAGCCTCTACTGCCATACCACCAAAATCTGCCTCTGAAATTCTGGAATAACATAAAACAAAAGGCATTACTTCTGGAATAGCCCTCATGTATTTTCTTCTTGAATTGAAGCATTACATATAAAAAAGTTTTTTGTCATTTATGTCCTATTTTGTCTATCAGTAGAATGCTTCAGTGGGTTTAATGTCAGATGTAAGGTGGTTGTTGTTTTTGTTTTTTTTTTAAGAAAGGTTACAATCCACTGTTGGATTGTGTAGAAGATTGTTGTAAAAAAAGATACAGTGTACTGGATTTTTAAATAAAATTTTTGGGAACTGACACAGAGGTCTGAAGGCTTTACTATGATTTTTATCTTGTGTAGTGAAATAAATGTTTCTTCTTATAATAATTAAGTAGAAAATAAAGTGACAAAGGAAAACAAATCTGAAGCTATTTTAGAAAGTCTCATATTTTTTTCATGGAGACAGGATTTGCTTCACCTGTTGTTGATGTCTCAGTTGTGTTGCAGTGGTTTACTAAATCTCAAAGGGTTTGCTTTATTCAAGTAAACTTTGGGCAGTTCTTGAAGTATCAAGGTAGACATCTCACTGTCAGGAAACAAGCAAATGGTCTGTACCTCTAGGAGTTGCTTTATTTCTGTTTTAAAATGTGACTACCCATCTTCTGTTTTCTAATGTGATGGATAAGTGTTGCTCATTCCTAAGTTTCCCCAGGAAGCTTTCTGGTTTGTTGACTGAAATATTTTTATCATTACTTTTTTGTGACACTAGTTTTTTTTTTTGTTCTTGTTGAATATTAGGTTGAAAGTCATAGTGATGAGTTTTCAATTTTATCCTTTTTCCCCACTCTCACAAGTAAGACTGTAGATTTACTTTAGACTTAAGATTTGAGCATATAATATACATAATGTGAATGCCCAATCTATAAGCAGAATGAGGGATTGGCTGAGGTGTCAAAAGTGTTCATCTGAGTTTTATTCACCTGCCACCTAATTATGTGCTGAGAGGATAATGAGTAGTACTGGATGGCTGTGAGGATAGAATGCAGATTTGTAGTTATGTTGTTCCTTGATGCAGGTGATGAGCTTCTCGTATGAAGCATGGGAAGCTGTCTTTATCTGGGAAAGAAACAAGTAAGAGGGCCTCCATTTTTACTTTCATCGTACAGCCGTAAAAAATCTGCTCACGTGTAACATAAGTAGTCTTACAGACCAGTGGATTTGAATAGAGTATCTTCTGAAGCCTGTGATGAAATCTGAAGAAATATATAGAGGTGTTTGGAAGTCTGCCTTTTTCTAGTCAATAACTATAAAGCAGAAATTTAAGGTGCCCTGTATCAAGTATGGACTTCTCCTTTGCTCTTCTTATACCTAAATCACATCAGCAATTCAAGTTAATCAGTGCTGTTTAATTTAGTGCATCATTTTGTTTCTTTCAAGGACACAAATCTTACTCAAAGGTAATGGAACAGAGGTTAAGTAGCTGTTGCAGGAAACAATTACCTCTAGCGTATGCCTAGAAATGGTATTGAGCTAGCATGTCCATGTTAACTTGGTACAGCAGTTTGGAATTAAGTGTTTGCTAGCAAACAGAGCATTTCCCATAGAATCCATTCTGTGGATAATTCATGGTTTGATTTACCAGTGCTTCATTCTGACTGCTAATTAATAACTATTCTATCTGATTCAAGTTAGAATGGACATGCATCTATACATTATTAGCACATCCTTTAATTTCCTGAGAAGACACATTATTACAGCTGATAGTGAAGTAATGAGTAGAACCATGTGCATCATACAGGAAGGGAAGATCATCTTGTCATCAGTCTCTAAGATAAAAGCTGATATTCAAGAGTCATGATAAACTAAAGGTTAATGCACAAAGAAAAGAGATGTACAAGGATGAACTTCTACTAGAATGAAGAGAAAAGCCTTATCAGTAGTAATGGCAAGACACTGACAACACAACTTGGCAACAGTTTAAAATTGTAAAATTTGAAAACTATTCCTTGTTCTTTAAGAACAGCTGGGATCAAATGAATAGTGCAGATAAGAGGAATTTTAATACAAATCCTTGAACAAGTGAGCATGAAATACTTAATGTATGACCTAGGCCTGTTGGAAGTGCAGGAGATAGATTTCATTTGGGGAAAAAAAGAAAAGAGACATTTTGAGTAGTTATCTTTTTCTTCCATGTTAGGGCAAACTAAAACATTTTTTATTATCACGGAAGAATGGGGAAAGGAATGACATGGAACTACACTTGAGGAAAAAAGTGGTGAGGAACTGTCTGGAGATGTGGGATGACTACTTCAGGGAAGGCACGGTCTTCAATGTATCCCCATTGATTGAGGAGGACGTGTTGGTATGCAAGTTCTTGATCATTTTCATCCAAATCCCTAGTTTTAATGGAAAATTATATCCTGAAAGCACAATGAAAACATTATCAAAAATTTAATGAAACCATAATTTGGTAGTAATACAGCCAGTCTGCATTTTCTCCAGAAGCCTGCGTTTGCTAAATGGAATGCAGATAACCTGGGGGAAGGCAGGGAGGAGGGATTTCTACAATGTCAGCAATTAAAAATAATGCTATTTTTTTCTGCTTTTTCTCCCAACTAAAGTAATAGTTTGCCTGCTATTCAAGTCAGCCTGTCTGCCTGTTATCTGAGAATAATTCTTGAGCAGTGATTTCTATTCCTACGGACAGTTCTTTCTCTCTCCAGTCTAACCAAATGCTACAGGCTGAGGTGAGGGATTTGAATTTTTAAAAAAAAAAAAAAAAAGGTGAAGGAGATGGGAGGAATTCTACATGGAACCTATATAGCATGGATTTTTTTTATTCTGAGTCTTCTCTTACATACCTATTTTACTGGGAGTTCTTCAGTTGGATAAACATATGTCACTATTGGAAAGGTATTCAATCTAAGAAGGACCTGTTTTGAAAATAATACCATAAGCCGCACTAAATTCTAAAATGAGCAAACTCAATAATAGTTCTTCATGAACTTGTGAACTTCTTTCCGACACTTGCTTTAGTTGTAGAAGCTTTAGCAATTTAGAGTATCTTTTAAGGTTCCGACATGCCAATGTGTTTTTGAGCAAGAATTTTTGTGAGTATCCTATGAAATATTAAAGCAGGCTAGCTATATCTGAAGAATAAAATCCATTAACAGAGGTTACAGAACAGATTGCTCAGGAGTACTGCTGTTAATTAGGGAGCACAATTTTGTATAACTTTTGCACGTTATATGAATTCACAATCCTACTCTAGGTAAAGGATGTGAAATGATGATTGGCAAAATTTCTAAAAATAGTATTATGTTACCATACTAACACCATAAAGATCATTACAATATTTCACATTGCTTAGTGAATGAGGCCTTAAATGGTTGAGTTATGTAACTTAGCATGAAAATCCCAAAATTTTTGCAGAAAGAGGAAATCTGTGCACAACGCTGCAAAATAGAATTGCTTAGTATAGAAGAATCAAAACAAATAAGAGCAGAAGCTAGTTTCAGACACATTTTGAGATCAGTGAACGCATCATACTTGAATTTTTAATAAAAGTCAAGGGTATTGTTCTATTTTTTCCTTAGAAAATACTGTTAAAATATCATTTCCAGCTTGATATTAACTCCTTATGATACCTTCCTTGTAATTTTTATCTGCTTTTTCTTTACTTCTTATCACTTCATTTGAAACTAGGACCATGATAGTGTGCTTTCTATGATTAGCTTTGTATATATATTTTTCTTCCTGAAATCTGACCTGTCTAGTACAGTGATCTTTGAATGCCACATAAGCAAGATACTTTGTTGCTGAATAGAGGGAGAAAGAAAAGAGATTTGTTATTGTATGTATTGTCCTTTAAGCTTATAATTGAATAGAATACAATATAGCATCATATGTTAAATAATGCACACCTACATGTGTAGTGTATCAGCAGTATAGCTGTAATATCTTTGTTACTAAATATTTTTACAGTATTTTAATCTAAATTTCAGACATGTAATTACATCATTAGTTGTTTACAGATTACATCAAAAAACTCTGTGTGCTGTTAGATTTTAAGCTTTGGCCTTCTGGCTTATTCCTATTCTCCAGACAAGTACGTGTGGCAGTGCAATGCAAGGTTCACAATATTAAGTTGAAGTATATGTGATAACTTAAATCAAGTCATTTTGCCCATTGTCTCTCTTATCTCTGAGCAAAATCGCAAGTAATTGGACAACAGAAGAAAAGAACTCTCACAGTTTGCAATTTTTCAATGTACTTTATACACTGAAATGTAAATGAGGACACATTTATGTGTATAGACTGAACAGATGAGAAGACAATAGCATCTGTGATCCTAACAATTCTATATATTAGGTTTAACAGTTTGACATGTTAATATATTGAAAACTTGTTTAAAATTAATTGAAATATTTAATTTTTCTTTTTCAATAACTATAATCAGAAAAACCTTTTTTAATAGTCTATTCACATATCCAACCAAAGTAGTTAGCACTACATCCTGCTTTACTGTACATCTGAGCTCTGGGACTTTCCCATTGAAATACATCCTCTGATTTATCTTCTATCTAAACTACTTTTTACATTATGACTATGCTGCAGTCTTTGATATTCCCTGTGACATCATGAGACAGCTGTGTTACATTGTGTTTAAGCAGTACTAAAACTTTAAACTTTAAACGAATATTTTTCTTCTTGGAGGTATAAATAGAATATGTAATAAGCATCTGTGGGATATGCAATTAATGTCACTTGTGAGGAGAGGCCTTCATGATACACTTGGGTTTTGGCACTCTTAAATTATGAGCTCTTTACTAGACTCGTGGGATAAATTCCATATCCCCCAGATGCTTATTATGTATCTTCCATGTCCCTTAATTCCTATTAGCTGGATTAGGAGTTGTTGTGATGTTGAGGTTTATGGTAATTTAACTGGGGTGTTTCTTGATTATCAATAAATAAACTTCAAAAGTTAAGTAATTTTTATTTTCTAGCAATTCCGATGTGTATAGCTGTAAGAATTTACATAAGATGCTAGTTGGATGTACTAAAAACTTTGCTCAGTTGTGCACATTAGTGTATCCATTAACTAAATTTTTAAAAACATGCAAATGTACAAAAGCAAAAGATTTCACTAAAAAAGAATGAGCTGAAGTGTAAGGTTTTAGGGTAATCAAGATGGTATTTCCTTTTGCTTCCAAAAATATCCCAAAAAACTATTTGCCTAGAGAATAAATATTTTGTTGCTCAATTATGATATTATTAATTCTAGTTTCAATTATTACCTGGGGAGTTTGTCAAACTGGTACGGAATGGCCTAGATTAGTTATCAACTCAAGAGCAAATAAGATTTTTAAAAGACTCAATAAAGTCCAGTGATTAATTGTTATATATTCTGATTCATGCCTATCCCATTTTATCTAATTTAATAAAAGTCTGAAATGATGATTAATCCTTTAACACCAGCAGTTGCTGGTACATCCATTATATGTCCAATCTGAATTCCTCTGCCAAGGAGTTAACTACTATTTTGAACTTGGTGTGAAAAATATCATTATAAATTTCATTAACCTGATCATCAAATTTAAAAAAGTCAACTCGTAAAATCCATTACTACATATCATGCATCGAAGATTAAAAACTGGTCCTCAGTGGGCAGGAATAGCCAGGATTTAATTCCCATAGCATATGTTTAAAGTGCTCATATGACATTATTGTATCTGTAATTATCAGAATTTTATGTTTATTAACCCAAGTGAATTAAGACTCTTGTTTTGAGTAAAATTTAGCATGCATGTTAAATTGACCATTAATTCTGAGAAATCAATGTATACGTATTTACAACAAATTAAAGATATTTGTTTAGGATATTGTAATTATTTTAGTGTGTAGAGAATTGTTCCTGTAATTTTTCCTTCTTGGATGAAATAATTTACTTCTTCAGTGGTTCCAGTTGGCTCTCTTGGTGTAAATTCCCATGCTTGACAGAGATTTAAGTCTTCTGGGAGGAACTTGAAATATTTTGTTTGCACTATATCTCACTGCAAATAAGTCTTCCTCTTCGATTATATGATTTTTTCCAAATAGGTAGTATAGCACTGTTCTTCACTGCTGCGTGGCCCCCTCTGAGAGAGACTTCCCTATGCTGTGCATTAAATATCCTGAGGAGAGGAAATAGGCGCAGAAATTCACACCTGTCCAGAGTTCTGAATAGGTTTGTTAGTATAAGGGTATGATAGACATTCTGTTAACGCGTGAAAGATATAAGACCTGAGTTAAGCAGTTTAGAAAAAAGCTAACAGTAAAATAGGAAAATGTTATGAAAGCCTTTGTAGAAGTCACCTGTGACCTAGATGCAAGTTCTTTCAAAAATAACCTACTGCAAAGTTCAGTTCACCAATATAATTCAAATTTTCTCATTCATTCATAACTCCTCCATTTCAACCAGTGCAATGCACTGTTTAAAATGTGGTTGGACTTCCCAGTCTGGCTCCACCTAGGAGTTCTACAGGGATATCAGACTTTCTTCCCATGTAAGCTGTCTCTTTCCTACCACACTACCTGTGGATGGGGCCACGAGCATCCACTGGGAGAAACAAAACAAATGGCAACCTTTCCATTTTGCCAACCTGTTTTGACAGGAGATTATCACTGAAGAGAAAATGCTTGTAAAATACTGTGCGTAATGTACTGCAGAAGAAAAGTAGGAGATATGTAGTTGGGACACAGAGCCTTTAAGCAGCTGTTTAAAAACTAAGTTGTTTTTTTTTAATACACAGCTTCAAAATGCAATCTCTTACTTGGCAGTAGGGATAAAAGTCACCTGGTTTGCTCATCACCAAATCTATCTCATTCTATTGTGTGAAATATCTACTTGGAGAGAGTTTGAACATTTCCATGACATGGTTATTACATACTTGTCAGTAAAAATGCCTGGTTCTATCCTCTGGTCCACATCTGACACAAGCTTAGGCAATCTATGGGAGGGGAGAAAACAGGAACTATGATCATTATTTTTATTACTATTTAGCACTTCCCAGAAACATGAAGTTTTTGTCTCTCTCCAAAAGAGCTTTTTGACTACATGATGCACTTAGGTTCCAACAGGTGCCTTTGCTGAACCAACTCTGGTTTCTGCTGTCTGCACTGGGCACAGATGTAAATTCAGATATTTAGAACTGTTACAGCTGTCACTGCACACTGCTGGAAGACATGCAGCTTTACTGCTTGGTGTAGTTTCACCTTACACATTCTTTCATGACCTGTCCCAATCACTGTGCCTATTTCACTTCTTCTCTAGAAAGGAGATGAAGTCAGAAGGAGTAAAGAGAACCCTTTTCATCCCCAACCTACCTGTCTGGTGAAACACCTTTTTGCAGACACCTAGTATCACATCATCTGCTGATCACAGCAGTACAGAAGTGTTTCAGAACAGCCAAGAGACTCATAAGAGATCTTTATTAGGTACCTGGATTTGTGGGCGTTGGATTTGGAAATGCATATTTGCGCTGTAAGGTTTAGGTCCTCTTGGTGTAAAGAAAGTAGGAGAGCGCTCAGATGATTTTATTCTTGGATGGACCAAATCTTCTTTCTGAAGTTCACCTTCAAATCAAAAAAGTTTGTCCATTGTGAATTCCTTGCCTTTGCAACCTTGTTGATTGAATTATCTTTGATCTATTTTTTGATGTTATCTTTGATCTAAATTATCTTTTGATCTGTTAAATGCCAGGCTTAGAGCAGCTCTTTCTTCTAATAAATGTTTTAAATGTCTGCAGTACCTCACATAACCTCCACCACCCTGAGTTTAAAAAATAAAAAAAAATTCTTCATAGAGGTTGCGGTGGATATGAAGAACTAGCATCTCCCAAGAGTCTATCTCTGTGGGCTTTAATAATACCCAGCAATGTTTCATGGGATCCTAAAAGATTTTGTAACTTGTTTAAGTGTTTGAACATTACAGAAAATTACTTTCTCTAGGATTTTTAGAGGAGTTAATTATCACATTTGGGAAAAGAAGAGCAGTGCTACATTTCCTTAAGAGAGATTTAAGAGGTTAAAGTTAAGGTTACTGATAAAGAGATATGAGAATAAATGATAAAGAGAAATGAGGATTTGCTTTTAGTATTTTGCTTTTTATTTTGGTTTTAGTCTCAGATATCATTTGTATGTCCATTTCAGGAAAGAAAAGCGCAGTTGTTGTTTTTTTTTCTTAAGTGCTTTCAATACATGGCTTTCAGGCAGAAGTAACTGCCTTGGCTGCTGAACCACACCAGAAGTGAAACAATGGGGGGGGAAAAAAAAAAAAAACACAATTCACAGGTATGTCTGAATCATCCAAGCATCCATTCATTTGGTTATTTTTTCCTTAATTTTTGGAAGTGGTAAAAATTACATGATTTTCCCAAAAAACACAGTAAGTTTGGGAGCAAATCAAAAATCAAGCTCTCATCAGAATCCTATACTATGAGAGTGGTGAGGTGCTGGAACAGGCTGAGCAGAGAAGCTGTGGATGCCCCGTTCCTGGAGATGTTCAAGGTCAAGTTGGATGGGACCCTGGGCAACCTGCTCTAGTATTAAATGGGGAGGTTGGTGGCCCTGCCTGTGGTCAGGCGCAATCCTAGAGGTCCCTTCCAACCTGGGTCATTCTGTGATTCTGTGACAGTTGCTCACACATTTAGTGAAGATTTGGATTGAGACAAGGAGTAGAATGAGGGAGAAATGAGATATAGGGGAAAGCCTACATGTGAGGCCAGAATTGCTGAATCTGGAGGATACAAGTTGCATTTTCAGAGTAGTTCAGACATTAAATAATGCTGGAGGTATCCAGTTGCAGCCATCATGTGGTAGTCAAAGGAGTGAAATTAATACCCGATTTTAAACCTGAACATAGATGTTGTATTTATGTTAAATAGATAAAGAGTAGCCTTAAACACATACTGCCTCATTCTTTGTGTGTGCAGGTGTGGGTGAAGCATTACAAAAGCATATACTATTTAAAAATATATATATTTCTTTAGCTAACTCCTTGGTAACATACGTGTAGAAGAAAAGAAAAATAAAGATGTGGCTTAACTGATTTTGGTGTGTGTGTGTTAGAGGGGGAAAGAAGGTTCTTCCTTTTTTTCCTGTTTTCTCCAGTTATAAAAATTACACTGATTACACATCATAAAGCCTATCTGTAATAAAACGCATCAGCTGGCCAAGGTTTTCATCGCTCACTCAATAATCCATTAATACAGCAACGCTGCCCAGGCATCTTTATAATACCAACTCGGAGGTAATTTTAATCAGCTAGACCAGCTGGTATTTAACAGCAGCTGCTGGAGATGCCACAAATATACTCAATAGCTGACATCTTTATTTGCAGTTTTTCAAGGGGAGAAGAGATCCTCCTGTGGTTACTTATATTAAGCTTTTTTTTTTATTATTACATATATAAGTGTTGGTACTGGAGGATAATACCTGAATAAAGGAGTGAATAGAGTTAATATAAAAAAATAAAATTATACTCTTGGAATCAGAGGGCTTTTTCATAAAATCTTCATAAATGAACAGAAAAATAAAGAGTAGATGCTGGCTTTGTTGGAGTTTAGAACCTTTTCCTGGTACATTTACACTAAGCTCAGACGTTGCTTGCAGCATAAAATGTGCTTTGTGGTTCTGCATTGCTCTGTCTTACTGAAGCTTTTCTGTCTCTCTACGCCATAAATAAGTGAAAAATAGTGCTTTTGGTAGAATAAAGTGATTCCCGTTCACATATGTTCAATTTCAACTGACATGTGCTTCTTTAGTCCTCAGTTTTGGTTTAAAGTGTATGCAGGAGTATATATATGTATATATCTATGCTGAAGTACACGGATGTTTGTGTATAAATAATACACAGTACGTTTATTTGTACTTCTCATCTCTTATAAAGCTGAGTAAAGTGCTGCTTTCTGCAGCAGTAAATGTGGAATACTATTTCTCACTGGGTTGAGGGGGAACTAGCAGAGGCAACACGAAGTTAACAGTCACAAACACATTATAAATAAAAATTTAATTACACTTGGGGGAGCTCAGCTTACAAAGCTCACAAATCCATAATGGAGCTTTCTGGTAATAAAGGCCTGATCTGTTTGTTAAACTACAATATTCCTGTCCTTCTGTATCTCTTCTTTTGTATAAAACTTTAATTTCTCCATTGGTTACCAATTGCAAAAAGGACTGATTTCACTGGTAAACAGTTTTTTTCTGTCAGATACCAACTGCTATCTTTATTTATTGAGCAAATAGTTAACCCTTAGCAAGGGCAGGGGAGGTACAATAAGAAGTGAGTATATCTATTTTTTGTTGGCTATAATGTGGCAGAGTGGATGGAGATACATTTAATATCAATTTGACTTGCTGGAGGTAGGCTTTTGTTAATGTATGAAAAAATTCTAATGTAGCAGCTTCTTTGTTATAAAGATAGCAGTCATGAATGAGGAAGAAAATGCGCTCTTATTAAACTTGTTAAAGATGTAAGTACTCCTAGAACAGTAAAATGAAAAGTACTAAGCGGTTTTATTTTTTTCTTTCTTTTAGACTCAGAATCTCATAGGTGAACATGGGGAGACAAAAGAAACTCGAGTTATGGGTATAAATCCTTAAAAAAAAAAAAAAGAGGTTATACTAGTCATTTGTAGATAACTCATTTATTATTCTCAGTGAGGTACTTCTCTGTTCAAATACAGATGTGTCTGAGACTGTGACTGACTACTTCAACTTAAAATCCAGCAGTAGAATGAATTACTGCAGTTGTGATTTGACTAAAAAATACTTAGCAAGCATGTTTTCTCTTATTTGTTCTGAAAACAGTCTGTTTAAGTTTGTTTAGTGTGTTTGACAACAGACAGTTTGATATATTGCCGGGCACAGCAGTAGGTTGGACTTGAGTAGTATTAGCTTTCAGTGTTTTGATTAATGGTAATCGTTTCAGTGAAAAGGCATGTTTTACGTACATCTCGTAGTTCTGAAAAACAGAAGTCAACTTGCAAGATCTGTAATTACTGTTCTGAGTTACCATATAAAAAAAAGCTTCAAGAGCATGCAGGCAAATCACAGTAGGGCTTTTGTATGTCTGTTTATTTTGTACTGTATTACATTTTGCATTTTGTAGCTTTTAAACAGTAATTTTTGTCTAAGAAAATAAATCTTAGCTTTCATCTCTTGTTGAATGCTGCAGTGTGTTTAAGACGTATTTCTGAATTCCACATTGTAATTCAAATCTTAGCACAGTGCATTTTTTTTTTGTTCCAATCATCAATAACAATAACAGAAGGTCAAGTTGGAGACTCCCCTGTCTCCTCTAATCCCAACAGACCTATAGGAAAGAAAATGCTATCTGTACACCTTGAAAGACTGTTTTCTCTGGTTAGAAAAACGCTTACTTATCCCACTCTCAGAATGCATTTCTAGTTTTCTTAAGATGCTTTTTTTGTGTGAAAAATAAATATTTCATTTTCAGTGTATATTCAGGAAAAAGGGAAAAACTGATTATTTTTGTATTTAGGTAAATAAAAGATTGTAATGATATGTTTAGATGTAAGGCATATAGTACAGGATGTCAACTATTATTACTAATACCATCTTTCATTTATATAGTACTTTCATCCTAAAAGACTCTAGTTTCTAGAAAATGTAGATTTAAGCCAAAAACACAATTAAAAATATATCTCCTTGTCCTGGCATGTTAGCTTCAAAGTATTGTGTGTCACTTCAACAGACAGTGCCAAAATATCTTTCTTCTGTTTTGCAGATGCAAAAATGTACCTTGAAATGAGTATTCTGAAAATACTGTTAAACCATCTCTAGAAGAAGAGAAAATTGGTTTTATAGGTTCCTCATTTTATGGCATGCTTTCTTCTTAGATTTTAATATTTTGCAACACGTTCTGAAAGAAGAAATGAATAGATAGTGCTTTTCTACATCTGAAGCATGTAGGGGCATCACAACCTACCTGAATTGTTCCCTAGGCAGTTTTAAAAAGAAAGCAGTAATATCTAAATTGTAGAGGGAGGCAACTAGATTTCTAAGTGTGGCGCCAATGTTTGTAGTCAACAATGAGACATAAAAAAAATTGTAGCCCGTGTTGATAACAGCAGGGTTTGAGGCTTCTATTATTAGAGCTCGCCTAAAAGTATTAACACACAACTCATGTATAGCCTTTGTATAAGCTATGTTCTATTATATATTTGGGGGGGAAATAAAAATCTGTAAAGCATGAAATTGTGGTGTTTCAAAACGATTATTTCTAAAAGTGAATTATCTCATCTCGTAGTACTAGCTTGGATTTCCATGTTAGATGTCAGGTGGTTTATTTCTGAGCAAAATACAAATTAATAAGTGTACATTTTAATACTTACCTAAACCAGTGACAAGAAAATAAATACTACTTTTTATTTACCTTGCAGTTAACAGCCATGTGTCATTGTGGCATCTTTTATTGAAAGGAACTTTATTTAAGTAGCATAAACTTGTTGGATGGGCTTCAATTAAATGATGATTTGTTAATGCAAATGTGTAGCGAATGACTGGTAGTACATCTGTCTCTTCATCCATAGGCCATTACTGTGCAGCATTAGCACATGATTGTAAAAAACTGGAAATCATTATATGCAGGTAGTACATATTCAATCAATTCTGACCTTATGTCTCCAACGAAATAAAAAAAAAAGTATGCAATGTAAATGATATTTAATCTGAACACAAAAAAAAAAGAAGAGAGAGAGAGACGGAGAGAGAGAGAATCCTTGAATATCTGTGATTCAAGCTGTTAGATGATGTGAGGTGACTGCTGTTTGGGATTGATTGTTATTGGTGGCCCCAGTGGGGAACAGCCAGCACATTAATCCTGTGTTACTCCTCCCTCATGCTCCTCCAATCCAAATAGTATTTTTGTTTATATTAGGAAATAAATACTGTTCTGTTTATTTTAAAATTCCTCTCTTTTTGAGATTGAAAGGAAAAAGCTCTGTGTTGATGACCAGTGTTAACCAGTTAAGCAGGCAGGGACAATTAATACAACAAAAAAATTGTACAATTAGCTTCAGCTCCATAAGTGTCTAATGAGCCATTTGTCAGTCTTTTGGTGAAATAAACTACTCTATCTTAATTCTCCACTCTTGCAGCAAATAAATAGAAGTTATGAAACACCCGGGCACCAATAAAATATAATTTATTTTGCAGGGCATGGCAGAACTCCTTACATATCTAAAATGAGCATGTTATTTACAAACGACTTGTAATACTCATATAAAAAAAAGGATTTCATTCTGCAGTAGATATGTTTCCTTCCTGATTTGTTCAATCATTTAAATATATAATTGCTCCTAAAGGCATGTGAGTTAAAATGACTTCTCCTGATGTGATTAACTCATAAAGCCAAAAAAAAAAGCTCAGAAAGGAACCTGTGAAATGCTACGAATCAGCAGACTGTAACACAAAACATTCCAAACATTAGGAAGGACAAAATATTTCCATTTTAGGATACTTCTTTTCTGCTGTTCTATTCCTGCCCTTCCTGGACTTTTCAGATGTACAGAGACTACGTACAAAAAAACCACCAGAGTGGCAATTGTTCAAATACGTTGATTGGTTCTGATGAAGACGGGGGCTGCAGGAAGCCTATCTGCAATACCATTAGCTGTGAAGAGCAATGTTATTCTCCTTTCCTTTCCCATTCAGATAGCCTCTTTCTAACAGAAGTTGGTGTAAATACTTCAGGCCACCCAAGTCTTACTCGTAATTTTAAAGAAAGATGGTCTATGATTTAGTTCAGCTGTGTGATGTCTTTCTAACCAAATGTCTTGCTATGCTGTTTTAAAACTGTGGTCAATAAGTATTTGAACAAAAGACATAAAAAAGAGGGTAGACCAGAAAATGACCTGTGGATAGAGCTCTGTTACTCAGTTTCAGAGGGAGGAAATTTTCCAAAGAGCAGAAGCTGCAGGGAGACAACTCTTACTGAGAGGCCAGAAGAGAGGAGCAAGATGGCTGGTGTTGTGTGGATAGGAGGAGAGAACTGGGAGGGAATATCAGTGTGAGTGAGGTGGGATTTACTTTATGAAACCAGGCTTGAAGAAGGCTGAGATGTTTTTGGCAGGTGGACGTATATGCATAGATACATACGTATAGTCAGTTCCATTGCTTTCAGGTGGAGATGTTTTGCACATAGGAAAGCAATTAGTTTGGGAGTCTAGAAAAGTGATCAGGGAAATCTATATAGAGATTATCAAAGCTATATATAATGCTTAGATATAGTGGTAATTTCGAGATGGAACAGCAGTGGATTTTTGTACTCATTTTTATGATGGTAACAAGCCAGGTTCAAAGAAATCTTGAATAAAAAGAATCATGACTAACAAAAAGTAATCCCAGAAAACTGTGGGCAGTTTTAATTCAGATAGAAACTAAATCGGTAATAGAAGGCCCACTGTACAGAAATGGCGCAGACCATTCAAGAGATTGCTGTAAGGGGGAAGTCAGCATTTCTGTGGGATCAGTTGAGATAATTGAAAAGGTTATTGTACAAGAGTAGTGGGAGAAAGCTGTCCTTAGGTAAAAGCACGTTGCTGCAATCAAGGTAGACAACATCTACTGCTCTCCCCCCATTTAGCCAGCCTGTGATGACATCATAGAAGGCTAACAGGTTGGTCAAGCATGATTTCTCCTTGGTGAAACCATGTTTACTACTTTTGATAACCTTCTCTTCCAACTGCTTGGAGATGGCATCCAGAACAAGTTGTTTCATCACCTTTCCAGGGATGGAGGTGAGGCTGACTGGCCTGTAGTTTCCCAGGTAGGTCCTGACAAATATGTATATGGTGTTTATAGGACCCACCTAGTGCAAACTTTGTGATATTTTAGCACTGCCACCATTGTTCCACAGCATTGAAGCTGATATTCAGCTTTTTATGCAGTCCCCTGCTCATAATCTTGCGTGGATGAGCTGATTGAGACACTCATTTCGTGGTGTGACAGCTGTGCATAGCCATCTGTGCGTTGTCTTTCATGTCAGTGTCCCACCGCTGACAAGCACCACCCACTGCCTCACTGTATTCACATCCACTGTTCGATCTCCATAAACGTTCAACAAGAATCAATGAATATCAATGGGCACCATCTTTTCTGCATGGAGGATTTCAGTTATATCCCTTTGCTTCACACGCACTTCCGTGTCAGATACCATTTTGTCAGATTAAATGATTTTTTTGTCAGATTAAATAAACACAACAACATGTAATGGAATATTGGTGGAAGGTTCTACCTCTATTGCCATACCACCAATATCCACCTCTGATATTGTGGGCCAACATAATAAAAGAGGAGGCATTACTTTTGGAGCAGCCCTCATATTTACTCTTGTAAGGTTTTCCTTAAAACTGTTACAAATCTTTCCCTTTTGCATAATTTCTTCAGTATATAGGCTAATTTTATAATAATTAGCAAATGATAATTGAAAAGATTTTATTTGATGCCTACTATAAATGTTTTTCATAACAAAATATTTTCTATTACAAATAATGTAATTGAGGTTAGAATTCAACTTTTAGTACAAAGTACTGTTTTCACCAGTCCTTAACTCCAAGTCATCTTTTTTGGAATTTCTCTTGTTTTTAAACCAAATCATTCTGGGACTTTAAAGGAAAGTTGCAACTAGCATGAAGTGAATGTCAGACAGCTGAAGGGTATTTGCAGAATAAAATAAAATAAGATGAAATAAAAGATCAAATGAAATATAACAAAATATATATTTAAAGGTATTTTATTTTAATATTTACATAAAACAAATTCTACCAACCATCGCTCCTTGAATAGACTCGAAGGACTGATTCCATTATTCTTGTAAGGTCTTGGAATTTACGGGTTATTGATGTTTAAAAAACTGTCTGAGGAATTTTTATGGATGCTTAAATCATGAAAAATGGAAAAATAATTTAATCTCTTTATTTATATAGTGCCACTAGGTGGCAATATTAGTGATACCTGTCCACCAGCCAGATGAGACATAACTGGTAAAATACAAGTTGATAGAGCAGGAGATATTGTGATGTTTTTGCTCTCCCATGTGTCTGATAATAGATTGAAAGTGAGTTAATGCTAGTAGCAATTAAATTGATAAGCTGTGCAAAGGACATGCTATCGGTTTCTAGTATTTCTAGAAAAGATAGAAAAGTGTTAATGCCATTGTAATAAGTACTTTTAAGACCTCATCTGAAGTGCCTATGGTTAACTGTTCAGGAAAGATCAATCCAAACTGCTTAAGTATAGCTGCTGGCATTGAGCTTTCTCTTTCTTCTGATCAGCATCACTTTACAAGAGGAGCTTAAGGGAGTTTGACTTACCTAGCCAATTCCAGCAGAAAGTGAGAGGACATGATTGATCTTTAGAAATGTGTCAGGGAGTAAATGCAGAGTAGGAAAGTTGGACAGCATTACCAAAAGTAAAATGATGGAAATTGTATCAGATTTATATACTGAATATCTGAAGGTTGCTAACTGTTGTAGGAGTGAGATTTATGTGTGTGTGATGACAAGCATAACAAAAACAAGAAATGTCACTAAAGATCAGTTTTAATAAAAAACAACCCTGTAACACATTGAGCCACAACCACAGGGAAGTGGACTAAATGAGATGGAGCCATCTTCCAGTCTTAAAAGATTTGTCTGTGGATCCTTGTGTCTGTCTCCTAATCACAGACATCCAGTGTTAATCCAGATGTGTCATTTTCAACTGGTAGTCTTATAAAAGGTTGTTAATGTTTATACTTGTATGTTGTAGCATTTGCTTCATGATGGCTTGTTTTTAGAGGTTCAATACAGTCTGTATTGGTTACACATAAAGCTTTTTCTCTTAGATTGAAAGGTGTTATTGCTGGTGTTTTCCCCAGAAAAAAATTCCTTTACTGGGGAAATCTGTAATTTTACAGATCTGAATGATAATATTTATTATTTACACTTAAGTCAGAAACAGGCATGTGTTGTGTGAAGTGCTTATTTTCAAGAATTCCCGCAATATTTGTGAGCTTTTTGTGTTTTCCTTTCCATAAGCAGTGAAGTTATAATGGGGTTAAAAGATCACAGTGATTCTGTGCTAAGACATCTGCAAAAACTTTCTAGCAGAGCCTAATAAAGCCCTGCCCCATTTGTGACATACCAAATCACATTCTCCTTGCCTGGTCTGACAACCACAGCTCTTAAACAGCTGCTGGGGTAATTTGCATAAAGGAGATTGTAAATGTCTCATTGGAACGCATGCAGCGCAATCCACCCAAAAACCACTGCCTGAACACCAGGAAAAGAAGATTGTAGTCATAAAAATTGTGGCTCTCATGATTTTAGATTATGGTCTCCACAGTCTTAGAGCTTTTGCAAATACCAAGCTTTTGTTCAAAAAAAAAAGTTTCATTTACCGATACAGAACAATACAAACAGATGCCATGTTGCTCTCTTGACTCAGTCTAGCAGAAAATTGACTTCTGCAGAAAAGGTAGGTGTTGACCCCTCCTTAGTTCTTCACCCTAGTGATGAGTGAATTGGTCCAATTTAAAAGATTTATAATAAAACTGGTTTAGAAAAAAGATCTTTATGGTAGCAAAAGGGAAACAAAGGAAATGCAAAATAAAGTAAATTTAATAAGAGGATTCAATAAAGAGTAAAACAATGCATAAGTTGATACAATATGTTAATTGTCTGCCTGCATCTGCTATGTTTTATGATGCATATTTTAATAGAAATTAATATTGAAGCTATGCATATTTTCATGAAAAACAGAATTAAAAGAGATGTACATGCAGAATTAGGGTTTTTACAACGTGGTAGGAATTAATGCATTTCCTTAGTTTTAATGGTATAAGTTTAAATTGCAGCATTGAAGCATTGTTCTCTTTGTCTTGAAAGAACTAGAATGGAGTAGTTTGGCACAATGATGAAACTGTGTTGGTGTTATATACATAACTATACAATAGAGAACCCATTAAACTCTGCAGAGGAGGTGTCTGCTTCTGTGAAAGCCACTAGTTCATTGATATAGTATTCTCAACCAGAGCTTTGCCCAATTTCTACTGCAAATTGAGAATTTTTGGGTGGTGCCTCCTCTAGAACACTTCCTCCAGTCTCAGTTCCTGGAAACACGTTTCATGCAGTTAACACCAGTCTCAGTTGCATCACCATCATAAGTAGAAAATGACTAGTAGTGATAGAGTAAGTTGTCATTCTCCTTTTACTCCAGTTTTTAATCATCCAGGGTGCATAAGTTTATTGACACCCAAGTCACCTATATCTTTGCAATTAAATGTTTACTTCCTATCTCAGTTTCCCACAATTAAAAGTTTTGAATATATCTGTGCAATGACACAGTGGACAGCAATTGTTTCAATGCTGTTGACTTTTAATATTTATTATAAACGCTGAATTAAAGCTTTATAATGAAAAGGTTATACAAGAGGGATATGTTTTTTAAAAAAAAACTAAAGAAGTGAACACTTTTGCCTTGTGTAAATTCCAACTGGTTTAGAAAAAGTGTATCAAATCACTTGAAAGATTTGACAAGTCTCTTTGTTTAGCAAGATATTCAAGGCAATGATAGTACATCAGTAGTGCAGGTTCAGCATCAGTAGACGTCTTGTCTGACTTCAACAACAAAAATTTATTTTAAAATAAATTTAACATTGGACATTAATAAGATTTGCCATCAGTACCTCGTGAATTTTTCTGAGGTCCTACTACTACACATGCTTTCATCACTTGTTTGGAATTACTGAACAAATACAGAAATATGTACCTGAAGATACATGCTTCATTTACTCAGACCACTACGTACTCATATCATACAGCTCATAATGATGTAACTGGCTAATGACATAGCAAAACAAGAAATGTAAATAGTAACAAAATCTTTACAGAAGTAACTGTTATGATTGAAGAAGTATGCAGGCTTTCATGAGCACAAGCCTTTTTTCAGTTCTAAAGTATAACTACCATATTGAAAAGCCAGGTTTTAGATCAGGGTATTGCACTGAGTTAAAGAAGTATCAGCAAATCAATCTGAAAAGTATTTGAATATAATACATTTCAAGTGTGAAGCTTGTAACAGGAAACAAAGAAATAAATAAAAGATAATGCTGCAAGGATAGCCTGCATCTGGAAAATTATTTTTAAATTCCTTGATCCAAGTCAGAGCTCTTGCTGAGTCAGCCTGTTTTGGGCAACAAAAGTTTGCTAAACTCTTCATGAACAGATCCTTTCCTGTATGAAAGTAAAATCCATAAATGATTGGTAACAGCAACCCTTCAAAAGCAGGCATGGAATCATATCTCTAAGACTGTGGAATATTATCTGAGACAGTAAGAAAGTTGCTAATGATAGTTGGCAAATGTTGTCACAGCCTGGTTTAGCTGACAGAGATAGATGCTACCCCTCAGAGTATGCATTCTACCTGTCACAGCCAACTAAATACTCAATAGCATAATTTCCTTCAAATAAAATATCACATCCCAAGCAATCAGGAGTAAGAATCCAGTGGAGAAGGTGTACCTAGAGGAAATGTTGAAATTATCAAGATTCAGTGAGTTCAGCTGTAAGATTACCTCTCTGTTCCCATAAACTGAAGGAAATTGTCAGTCTGGCGGCTGGTTTCCAGTGCTAGATGTTGTGTTGCATGGGATGATCCTTTGTTTAAGAGACAAGTGCATTTGGCTCCACTAGAAAGGTTGTAGCACCAGGCATGTTTCTGGCTTCCTACCTTGCAGTTATGTCGTGCATCATTGTTTTGGAACATAGAGGAGCATGGTCAGATAAATTAGCTTTTTGATACAGCTGTCCTCCAGCCCTTTCTTTTCATACCTTGACTTAGGGATCATTTATCATGCTTCTGATCACATCCTTCCTTTGTGTCTCTTTGGAAACTCTGAAGAGCCTACTTGCATTCATGGAAATCCTTCCTGTGAGTAGGGGTTCACCTCTACCCTGTGAGATGGACACTTCTCCTGTCTGCATTTGCCAATCATAGGAAAGGACAGAGGATTAGGATGTCAGGACCATTTAATGCTGCCAAGAAACAATTCTGAAATGTCCCTTGTGTACCTCTTTCATCAGCATTGAGTAGTTGTAGCATGAGAAAATTTTTTCTCTTGAGAAATAAGTTAAAATATAGTTTTAAGGAAACATTTTGAAGGATAAAGAGGGCAACAGAGTTCAAATTAGCACAATTTTGATAAGTCTATTGTTTCAACTGTGTAAATGTGCAGCATATTTTCTGTTTCTGAAGCTATGGACCATCATAATAAAATAAGAGGCATTACTTTCAGAGCAGCATTCTTATATCACCTCCTTCTGCATCAGGTGCTAATTCTATAGTGCTTCCTACTATTCTAATAAGGACTAACTTGTTGCATCCCAGCTGTGGACAGGTTTGAAGTTGTCTTTGATTGCAAACGTTTTGATTTTGAGTGATCATTCTGGCCACAAAACAAAACAACCGTTAAAATAAGCATTGTTTTTAACAAACGTTTTGTACTGTGAGAAGGCGGCTCATGAAATTGTTAGCTTATGTACCTGTCAGTCCAGCTGACCAGAGTGTCAGCAATGCTGCCCCGCAGTCCCTCTGCTTCTGTATACATTTCAAGCGTGCAGTAATATGTAACTCATAGGTATATAAAATCATAATAGAACATTTCATCATGTCTAAATAAGGATAGGTGCGTGCTGTCTGAATGGTTAACCATTGAAAACACTCAATACAAGGCATTTGACACTAATTTTACTGGTCAAATCCTCCTCTGAAAGAAGCCTGCCTTCACAAGCCTTTGCTAGGAGACTTCTGCAGAGTGAGCCTGGCTTGATGGGTCGTCGCATAAGCTACTTGACATTTGTCCCCAATCAGACCAATGCCACATGAAAAATTTACTCAGGCAAGGGGCTCCCAGGAATAAACAGTTCTCTAGTGTTGCTCACAGGGGACTCGGCAAGGTGAGCGGAACTTCAACTTGTCACGGATGCACTGTTCTGACAAACATAAGTAGATGCTAATGGCTAAATCGTGACAGAATAAAGTCCCTCAACCATATGGCTAATTGCCACAACAATATCTTCAGTGTTATTAATCAAGTTTTCATAGTGTGCCATGATAATTGGAATAATTAGAAACAGCGTAGGCATTGCTTGCCTCCGCCACACATACTGCAGACGGGGACGTGGAACAACCACAATTGCACTTTCTGTGCGGCGTTGTTTAATGCTTTCCTTTCCAGCAAATACTATAGTTAATTAATGAATTAGCAGTTTGCTACCAGAGTGTTTTACTGCTAGCAAGCCTTCCATGGGGTCACATAGGTAGCTAAATGAGACCACTAAGCCCCTTGTGCACCTCTTAAAAGATGCAGTGTTCCCATACGAATACAACTACACAACACAGAGCTCCACCAGACATAGGTACTTTGTTTCACAAATATTGGAATTCTTACTCTTGTAGCTAATACGTAAAATTACTTATTTGGAGCATGTACGAAAAGGATAAAACAACCTGAAATATGTTGTGGATTTTTTAACTGTTTACATGAAAGAAAGTGTTTGATAATGATACCATAAACTTAAAGGAAAAAGAATTTAGCAAATGTCGATATACGTGTATAAAATGAAAATGTCTACTTTATTTTTTTATATATATTTTTTTTTAAAGTGGGAAAAAATGAAACTCTGGGTTAGTTGTATCTGTGTCTTAACATATCAGTACTGCTAGATGTAAACAGTTAAACCAAATATAAGTACCATACTCTTATTTGCCTTGACAATGGAATCAGGCTCCATACTTATATTCTGCCTTTGATCTAAATTTATAAGTGTCAATTCTAATTCTTTTATTTATGTTAAGCAGCTAGATCAACACTTTTTAAGCTGCCTCTTCGAATAGCCTCACTCAATTCATTCAGAGCAGGGAAAAAACACTTGGTTTTCCTCAGTGCATGCATCAACATGTAGTTGACCGGTCGCTAAAACTGGCAGATTGATGATGATGACTCCCTTTGTTGGATATATGAAGGCATTTAGCTAGACTAATAGATTGAAATGGACTGCTGCATGTATGGCCTCTGAACAGCTTCATAATTTAGTTTTAGAGCATACAAAAGATATAACATTGTATTCAGTAATGATATTAATCTTCTCATTTCAGAAAATAAGTAAATTTCTTCTCTGCAGTGCAAAGCCACCAAGAGATTTGGAAAGGTTCTGTACTTAATTATAAAGAAATCTGCAGAAGTAAATTCTCAAATTGGGTAGTAGGTGAGAATTCCGTCAATTTTAGGTGTTTTTTTGAGTCTCAAAGGGAAAGAGTCTCTAAAATGTATCTTACACCATGATGAGAAAAGAAGAAAAACCCAAATTCTCTCTGCGCTGAGGGCTACCAATGAGGTGATCTGGCCACTGCAGGCATTAGCTCCAAATGTGGAATTTCTAATAGTTATTTCAGAGTTGCTATAAAGTTGGGTGCTCCAGTCATTCATGAAAAATATCCAACAAAATTCTGGATGCACAGAGATGATTTAAATAAGTAGAATTAGAAGGAAAAAAAGACTCTAGTGAATTGATAAACTGGTGGCGGTCAGAGGTATGTTGCCTTATTAACTTGAATACAACATGTTTTTATAGGCAGATAGCTTCTGAAGAATTAAAATAAGTTTTATCTCCTGAAAGATTTATTGTAATTTTTACTTAGCATACCAGAAAAAAAGTTCATCTGTTATAACACTGCAATGCAGAGTTAAGGTGATTCTGTGTAGATTTCATTTTTAATGAACAAAAAAGCATTTTTTTAATAATCTCAGAGGTAGAAAATGAAAACAGAAGTTTGATAATATTTTATCACTATTTTCTTGTTTACTTTAAAGTTATTGAAAAATTCTCCCTCTTCCTCATATGTTAAAATAGACAGTTTTTAGATGACGTCTTGTTCAAGTAGATTCTACAGAGACAAATTATAACTCTGGGAGATTAAATATTGTGGATCAATGAAACATAGTAGGATTCCTATTCTAAAGAGACTGCACAAAAGGATTCATGTATCTTTTAAATCTACTGCATGCATCTTGAGTCAATGGATAAAGCTATTAGCAAATTTATTTTATCATCTTAAGAACTGTGCTTCAATTACAACACTGAGAGTTGTTTTTCTAATATAATTTCTCCACTTTAAAACCAAATTTAATCATTGCTGTTTAAAGATGGAAAACTTGGGGGTTGGAGTTCCTAATTGCTAATAGCTGATATCAGTAGGAACTTCACTAATTTAGAAGTGCCTCTTTTGTTTCAATAGCTTTATTGCAGCAAATAGTGTTTAAAATCACTCACCTGTAATTATTTTTGTTAAAAAAAGAAAATGTTTTTGCTACTCTACAGTGATTTTCCAAACAAACTGTACATGTATCATTAGTATTTAGTGCTGTAGGTTTGAATTACACAGATACAAGAGCAGTAAGAATTCAGTAGTCACATCTTTGTGTTCTTATACTTTTTTCTTCTGAGTACATATTAGTCATTAAATTACGTCTTTGTCAGAGATGAAGTCCCAGAGTTCTTGCACTTAATACTATGTCACCGACTTCAAAAGGTTTTTTTATTGCAGACTGTAACACTCCCCTTTGGTCATTCTAGTTGATCACAACTTTATCATATTAAACCTTGCTTTTTAAATCTGGGTATTGCCCAAGCTGTTAAAGTTTAGTCATTTTGCAGAAACACAGTGTTCTTCGGTGTCTTTCCATTGAATAAAAGTACAGGTTAACCCAGATAATTTTTAAATGAATCATAGTGTAGAAGCTGGATCCCTAGTGTTGGGTATTCTGTCCAACGTTTGAAAAGTGGATGAGTAGCCTTGTTCTTTGATATTTGTTGTAAACTTGACAACAAAGTTGACCAAAGAATCCTGACAAGTCTTCACATCTTTTTAAAAAATTACTAATGGCAGAAACTACTATTATTATGGTCACTGTTGCTGCAGATAACTACTGGAATAGAACAGTTTTATTTGTCCTCCCTAGTAATGACTGGTCAGTAAATTGTTATATCCCAGTAACTTGATGTGGTGTCTTTAGTGCTTATACAAATATAGGTGTTGTGTATGTGAAATACTGAAATTGTTTTACATTGGGTTTAAGAGAAATGGAAAAGAAACTGAGCAATGTTCTCTCTACCCACTGCAAAGTGTTTTGTTAAACTCTACCAAATCATCCATTTTTCTCTCTGAGGAAGTGGATAACTTGTTTCTGTTTTTTTTCTTTTTACATGCAAGTTCTTAGGTCTGTTTCTGAAGTTCCTAGTGTTGTGGAAAACCCATTGCAGAATTCTCTCTGATCCTAATCAAAACATTTTTAAAATCAGTTAACAAGCTAATGAGAAGTTATTTTTCTCTTCTCTTCCACTGACCTGCAGTCTGTTAGTATCTAAAAACAAATAGCCTCTTAAACTGTGGAAAGAACTATCTGTAACCTAACCAACCCCATATAGCAAGCTAAAACTGATAGAGGTTAAAACTGATAATGAAAGCAGTCGTGTTCTTAAAATGCATTATTGCATAATTACTGTTACAAATAAATTTAGATTCAAGCTTTACCAGAAATTGACCGCTGTAAATTTTATGTGGGAACCATCAAGAAAATCTGTAAATAAAACTACTTCTTTAAAAAGAATTTGAATATGCTGAGAAACTAGAACTATCCTAGAGAAAAAAATCAAAAGAAAGTTGTCCATTTAATAAAGAGAAGTTGAGCCATTTTACATATAAGCTAAAGGCTTGTTTGAGTCAGTCGTATTTACTGGAGCTTTAGACCAAAATCGGTCAAATCAAAATCACAACAGCAACCCAAGATTTTAAAGTTCATTATTCTGAATTCCTACCTTTATCCGACAATCACTGAAACAAAATTATATTACTCCATATTATATTTGGAGTAACATGCAACCAAGATTCAAGTTTAGCAAAGAACCAGATATCTGGGTTTCTCCAGTGACTTACTAGTAATTGTGGGGTTTTTATTTTCGCGTATGGGGTCACTGGGGCCTAGCAGGGGGCGGCTGGCTGCTAATGACAATCTTTTGGTGTATATTGTGAATGCATTTTTGCTGTATGATTTTGTATAGTACTAGTCTAACACAGCTCTGGAAAAGACTGAAAATAGTTGCATTAGAGAGGT
Organism: Perdix hodgsoniae; assembly: GCA_035772895.1. Lineage (NCBI taxonomy): Eukaryota > Metazoa > Chordata > Aves > Galliformes > Phasianidae > Perdix > Perdix hodgsoniae. The sequence goes on along the minus strand of JAPSGF010000005.1, from coordinate 29,258,924 downwards.
AATGTACACAAAGATGAGAGAGCAATGCTGCTGGCATAATTCTTACTAGGATTGCTTTTTTTAGTATTAGTTCTTTCCATTTATACTGTTTCCGTTTACTCAGTTACCACTCAGTAACTGCAGAGTAGGAACATTCCGCAGAAGTTTAAAATCTGCAATACATTTTAGTGAGTACAGTCATTGATACATTTCTTTGTAAAAATGCTTGTTTTAAGCAAATTCCTTCTCACTGAGGCATCATTGGAGAATGACATGACACTTGACATGGAGAAGCATATACTTTGTGATGGCTGTGTGAAGGAGCAAAATGCATCATTCTTGTCATCCTTGAGTGAGTGGATTCCCAAATAGCAAAATGGGACTGTACAGCAGGCTAGAATTGCATCAAAGAGGAAAACCATAGCACAAACATGAAGGGAGATTGGCATCTCTCTGTCAGGGGCACTATGACGGCAAGTGCTACCCCAGGAGGTGGCTGCAGGTTGACAGCAGCTGTATGTGACAGCAGCAGTCAAAGAGTATCTGCAACCAAGGGCAGCACCGGTGGCTAAACAGATCACCTAAAGTTAGTTAGGTACTGGAACAGAAGTCTACCCAAAGCAGGCTAGTAGGTTCAGTATTTTTATTGTAATGTATTTCTAGCAGTTTTAAGCATTACTGCTTAAAGATACATTGGCATATTTTTCATTAAGTGAATTCCTGCAAGTGAGTGCGTTACAATTGTTCTGACTTAAGTCAGCAGTAAGGGATTTGCCAACAAGGGCAAATCACAAGAGGGAGATGATTATTAGGATCTCCCTTTTTTAAAGGAAAAACATTCTTTAATAAGGAAATGCTTAGTGTCTTCCAAAACTGGATTGAATTTTTCTTAAATGTGAGACTCAGTAATCTTTGCTACTAGCATGAAAGAAACCAAATTGCAAACAGTCAAAGTAACAATTCAGTGCTCAATGCCAAGTAAAGGAGTTTAATTTGAAGAATATGCTAGTCTTTGTTTGATGGAGTAATTCATATAAACTTATTGCAGGGTATGTAGAACAGCCAGAATTTTTAATAGGACAAATCAAAAGTATTTTTGCAGTGGAAAGAAAGCACCAAAGTATTCTACGTGCAGTATTCTTGTTCATCACTGAGCTTACATTTGATTAGATTTATATTGCAAACAGTTATTATTATCATTATTAATTTTAAATACTTATTTTCTGACAGAAAAACCCATGGTAGAGATAGAAGCCTGTAATATTGGAAATATTTAGTTTCATTTCTATTTTTTCTGGTTTCAATATAGGTAGACGTAGTACATGAGAAACTTCTGAAAACGTGTGATACAGTGAGTTTCTTGACATAGCTTCTTACACCAGTCTTTTGGCTATACTGGGATTTTGTATGGAAACTGAATTTTAGTAGGGCTTTGTTTATTTTAGAAATATTTCTTTGTTAATGCTACACTTAGTATCTCTGCTGTTCTGTCATCTGGGCTCCTTAAGAGCTTCCCATGCACCATGAGCAGCACTGCCCTTGCAACCAGACTCTTGTAGGAAGGATCCCCAGTTAAAAACAAAAGTTACATGTCTCCTTTGCTGTCTTCTTGTATTATTTGAAGGATTTATTAATCTCTTTAGGACATTCCGTACAAGATCCTTCAACTGTATAAAATCAAAAGAGTCTTAATAGCAGTGAACGGTGTAACAGGTGTAGGCTGAAGTGTTTCTAAAACTTATCCTGGTTGGTCCCCTCTGTGATATTAAAAGGAAGGAAACCACCTGACATCCTCAAAATTTGACCTTTTGATTGAACTCACCCCTCTCCCTTCAGGCTCACATTGGCAGCCAGCAAACCAGGGACCATTTCTGGTACTGAATGTCCTCTGTTGAGGGCACTTTGCTGTGCATTTGTAGCTATGATTGCTGTTCACATCCATACAAGCACTCCCAGTCCCACTGCAGCAGAATAGGTCCTGTGGCAGGAGATGGCCAGCCTGCTGCTAACAGCCTGCCCACCATCCCACACAGGAGTCCTCAGGTGGAAATGCAGGTGTCTGACCACAGGGTGCAGGCAGTGGTTCTGCTTGGTGCTGAACTGTTAAATTCTTTATTCACCTTAGAGTTTTAAATTCTTTGGAATGTTGTTGCTCCTCATCCTTTTTCCATATCTTATTTTTATAAAAGCAGATCACAGCCGAAGTCTGTGCTGCTACCCTTTCTCCTAAATTATTGACCATGACTTTACATAGTAAATTGCGATGGCTACAAATGTTTGCTTGAATATAATTCATGGCAGAGCTTAAAGAGACAGAGCCGACATGGAATTTTCTCAGTCAGTAAACAACTCGTTACTTTTGGCATTTCTCAGCTTTTGAGTGTTTAGTTTTGATAAAATGGTGTTCTTATCTTATTGTTCAATTTTTGATCCATTGAATTCATTTTCTTATTTAAAGAAAGCAGCAAAACTTGTACTGAAAATGAAGACTTCCTGCAAAATCCTACTGACCCTCTCCCTCTCCAGAGGACTTCCCCTAGTGAGCCCTGCAGGCAATGGAAACCAGTTTGCAGCATCCTCCTCCAGCGTAGCATTGAGTGGTGTCGGCCATGGCAGGGGATGGCGCTGCAGGGGACAGCACGCACCAGCGCCACTTCCTACACAGGGCACTGGGGTGAGGAGAGGAAGAGGTTGAATTCTGCACAGGGATGGCAGTGGTGTGGGTTAGGAAGAGAACATGAGCTTGTAGAAACCTGCTTTCTACTGAGCTTGGTTCAACCAAGGAATCATCAAATGTGGGCATTTTTACTTTTTTTAATATGCACAGCAAAAGGAAATACCAGAGACCTTATTTCTTTCACTTCAGATCTTAACAAACTTGTTTGGGGGGAAAAAAAAATTAGCAAGGGCAGAATTATTTTTTTTTTTACCTTGTTCTAATGAAAAGTATTAATGAATTAAAAAAATCAAGCTATGAGTAGAGGCTTGTGTTGGGAATTGTACTGAATACTAAATTTAACAAAAGCATATCTGGCTGCAAACAGACTCTTACAGTAGAAGTTTTTAGGCAACTTATTGACAAATTGTGGTTTCTGCACAAAATCATTCACAAGTATCTGCAGAATGGATGCGGAGCAGCCGCAGTGTGTGCTCCATTTCCCAGGCCATGCCTGGCCTCTCCTGGCACCGTGGTTTATCACACTCCTGCTGATTTCCTGGTGCTGTTTTGTCTTTATAAACACTACTAAGTTCTCTGCAACACTTTGTATGGAACCATTTCTTACTTTTTTTTATTAAGAATTCTCTCCAAAAAGACAGAGAAGGTAACCAGCTACATATATACAACAGTAAAGTTGTCTATAGTTAAAATAAGTTAATTTCATCAATGCTTGGAGAATAGTCTGATAACTCCCAGTCACTATGGTTGTGATTTTAGTTAAAACTGGTAAAGCTGGATCATTGCCTTATTTAATGGCTTTAGTAGATCACAGTTTTCTCCTGCTTTCTCTGTATGTAAGGCCATTAATGAATCATTATCTATTGCCAGCAATTACTGATGTCTTGAGAATATTGTTTTAATTATATAGAAATTAAAAGTAAAAGATACAGTTACATATGCTACAGTGTAGGTGGTAGTACCTTGGTTTAAAGAAATGACTTTAAATGACTTTGACTTAAAATGGCTTTAAAGAATCTGTGCTTTTGCAGATTTTAATGGCTAAGAGTGCCTGGTAAAATATGAATTATGTTATGATAGCACACGATAGAAGATAAACTATTTTGAGCCTCGCAGTCTGCAGGTGTAACAGATGTAAGGCAAGATTAACAGGACAGAACAATAATTAAACCACAGACAGTCATCTCAGAAAAAAAAGCTTTTTGTGTCCAATGCAATTATTAAGTGTTTCTGAAATTCTCTGCAAATATTTGTAAAGGCAGTAGAAATGTGTTCCTTTGAAAGACAGCTTTTCAGTACGGACACTTACTTTAAGGAATTAAGAACCTTTTTTCGGAATATAAAACCTCACAGAAGTCCTGTGACAACATGGTTCATAAGCAATACAGTCCTTGGTTTATTGATGCTAAGAGCTAAACACTGCTAAAGAAAATGAGAGAGCAATTAGTATATATGCTTTTAGAACAGTATGAGTTGCATACTCCCTTTAGGACAGGAGCATTCAAATAATTAACGATAATATTATGGTAGCAAAAGGAAGTCCAGTTGTTCTTCGGCAGCCTACATCTGTGAAACATGATACCTCTGGGGACTGAGAATTAATTTTCCCAGGAGAAAGTGTAAAAGCGGGAGAAAAAAAAGAATGACTTCTGCTTGAGCAGAATAAACTTGCATCTACAAACGATTAACACTGCATAATGAAGTAGTAAAGAAGCAAAAGAGATTTCTAATAAAAGACTAATAACAAATCCCATTACACCGTGGTGTATTTTTTCCCTTGAAGTGTATTAGATGGTTAGCAAAGCTTCTGCGTGAGATCTGGGTAGTTGCAGGCAAAGTCAGCTAGAATGCTTCAAGCTTAGCTCTAATTCTGTTCCTAACAGTTTGTTTAACATTAAAGTTGTGGTTTTACAGGTGGGAGGGGTTGTTAATGCAAGTAATAGGCTTCACACAGAGTTTGGGTAATGTTTGTGTCACTGCAGGGTAATAGTCTCTTGTGGGCTAGGTACTGTAGGTTAATATGCTGCTATGTGGTAAAATCACCTAGCTAGAGCTGGCACATTAAATGTACACAGGTCACTCCAAAAGTAATGCCTCTATTTATTCCCATGGAAAATACAGCAGACACAAAGAGTACAATAGCACTACTTGATAGAACTAATTCTCAGCTACAAAAGACTATTTTTCAACACAGTCGCCACCATTATCTGTACATTTTCATCAGCAACAAACAAGAGGCTGCTTGCCATGCTTTACAAAAATTTGCACCAGCAGTGATGACCCACTGTTGCCACTGCTGAAACACAACCCAGTGCTTCACTGTGCTCGCATCCACTGTTTGATCTCCATAAACATTAAGCAAGCCTTGAATGTCAGAGGGTGCCATTTTTTCTGCATGGAGGCATTCAGTTCCACACCTTTGCTTCATACACACTTCCGTGTCAGACACTGTTCTGTCACCCTGGCCCTCTGCTGCCATCTGTTGCATGGCAACAAAATGCAAGGGAATATTGGTGGAAAGATTCTACTGCCATGCTACCAACATCCTCTGATGTTGTGGGCCAACGTGATTAAATAAGATGCATTACTTTCAGAGCAGCCCTTGTAATAGATAAGCCCTGCATTTTGCTAACTGGTCTTCTGACTTTGCATTCTGCAGCCTGAAAATATGTCAATCTAGGGAAAGGTTTTGATCAGAGAAGCAAATACCGGAGTTTTGGTTTTGTTGTAGCTAAAATTGTGGCTGTTGTAATCGCTACGCTAAAAGAAAGTTACAGGACCTTGGAACGTAAATGTATGACATAAAGATGATAAGAATTAGATAAGACTTTTTTGAAATTGCTTATTTTCAGTTTTAAAAGGGAACATTCTTGCTGGGAATAATACTCTGTGCAGTGATCTCTATATTTGTAACATGGACATTTTTATGGGTTATATATGCAGTTCCTGTGGCAGAGCATACAATAGTTTGAATGAACGAAACTTCAATAAAACAGTAACTTTCAATTTCTTTTGAAAGAGAGTACAGTTTGTAACTCAGCTGACATGTTCAAATCTATTTGTGCAGCATTGAACTTCTATTACCAGAATCTAAATAAATAAATAAATAAATAAAACCCACAGGTGCCTGGTTTGTTCTGGTACAAAAGTGGTTAAACACAAATCCTTACAAGTGAAACTAATCTTCATGAAATTTCCAGTTGCCTTTTTGGAAAGTTTTGTGAAATTTATAACATGACTCAATTTGCTTAGGAGAAATTCACAATCAGTCTTTCCTTGTCACTGAGTAAACAGATTCTGCCTGAGTAGTAATTTGCATATCCCAGATATGAACGTAATTCATTATTTTTAAGTCCATTTTGTAATAATTATTCTAGGATTGATGTACTAACTCCTCAGCTTTTACGGTTATAACCTTAGATAATTCTTGCTCGCTAAAAAAATACCAAAGTAGTGGTTCTGTTTTGGAATAGGAAAAGGAAGTGCCTGTCTTGAGGTCAGCAAGTAGGTCAGTGTAAGGGCCAGACCTGGGTATGAGAAAGCTTGAGAAATTTTCTTCTGCATCTCAATCTTCTAGTCTCAAGCAAATGTTGCCTTAATAAGACAGATTTTCACTTTTTTCTATGTATGAAAACAGCAGAGGTATGATCAGGAGTTAATGCTGTAGTCTACTTGCAGATTATCACTAAATCTGGTAAAGATTTAAATGATGTTTAGTCAAAAAAGAACCTGTAGCATATTTTTCATGGATCTGCAAACACCGCTTTCAAAAACAGGGAGGAAGTTTCTTCCGAGCAAGTGTGGCTTGATCCATTTTCACTGTTGTTTGTCATCTGCCTTCAACTGGCTCTCACTTGCTAGAGCTTTTCAGGGCTTTTAGAAACCACAGCTTCACCTAGTTTCCCTGTTCCAGGCCATTCTTGCATAACGTGGTCTCACTTTCATCTTCAATAAGTATCACATCAAAAATACAGTATGTAGTATTGGTGTGATATTTTTTTAATGTTGACCTATGTATCAGTAATCAGTAAACTGCCACAGTCAGTACCGTATTGCTTCCCTTAATGTAAATACAAAAACATTTCCAAAAAGACAATTGAGCAAGTAATTCTCATAGACCTTCCAAATTTGCAAAATTACCTGGTAAAACATTTTGTATTGTAGTTGATCCTGGGGTATATATGCTACCTTCCCAATATTTGTCAAAATGCAAGCGTGCAACTCACATCTTTTCTTTTTTTCAGGCGGTGGGTAAGGCTCCTCTTTGGACGTGAATTCCCACTCCAGGACCTTCTTGTTGTCTGGGACGCTCTATTTGCTGACAGTATCACCCTGAATTTAGTTGACTACATTTTTGTAGCCATGTTGTTATATATTAGAGATGCCTGTGAGTATCACTTTTCTCATGATCTCTTAAGAATGCCAACAGAAAAAGAGGTCTCTAGAAATGCTAAATTTCATTGTGATTTTTTTAACAAACTGAAAATCCTTTTAAATGCCATGAGAAGAGCCATTTGTTTTCAGATGCAGTCTGCTGTATTTACGAAACAAATTGTACCTGAGAGTTAAATGCAGGTTTGTTTTCTGAATAGTTCTGTGTTTTTCTATGGAGTTGCAGACTGTATATGCTGGAAGTGACTCAGGTATGTATAGAGCTCCACCTTCTGACAAAGCTGATGAATTAAGTAAAGCCTCTGATGCTGGAAATGCATCTTTTGCTGTTCTGTGAAAATGCATAAGACAATGACTCATAATTTTCCAGGTTATATCTTGAAGGAAATCTGCATGCAAAGATGAGTAACAATTACAAAATACTTGTATTTTATGCAAGAGTGGTGTCTTCAAAAAACTGATTATTTCATTTTATTTTATTTCATTATACATGAAATTATGTGCTAAGGTGAGTTCTTAAAGGCTGATGATGAGCAAAAAATACATGAAGTTGGGTTAAAGGAAAATCCCAAAAATGTCACTAGTGTATGTAACTGTGAATGGGAGGAAGAAGATATATTATTTAAGAGATTTTTACTTATGCCTCATCATATTTTGCAGAAAATTCTATGTATGAGTTTGCCGCAGCAAAGTATGTGTTTTGCAGTCAGATGCATGTCTGTCATTAAATATATGAATTCTTTAGCATGCTGTTCAGTGTTAATTATATACAATCTGTAAATTTTAGCTTCTAACAAGGTCGCATATTTGACACAATTTTGTATTCTAGGACACATAAAGTTTTCAGCTTCTGTGGTTCCTATTTTAGGGTCCAATCTTGAAAATATAACATGCATTTACTTTACACATACTGTCATTTCATTGCCTGCCATAGAACTTCATGTGAGTTTTTTTTTTTGTTGCTTTTTAATAAACATTTAGCATATAGAGCTGCCTTACATTCCTCTAAAAGAATTGGATGTTTAATTCAGCAAGGAGATTTCATAACAAATAGTTCTGTTTCAAGATTATCTAATTCCAAATCATTATGGTCTGAAATTTCAGTCTGGTTTATGCAGTAAACTGAAATAATCTTTAAAATTTTGGTATACTTATGTGGTGCAGATACATGTAAAAATATTTCTTAACATCAGCATTTTATTTTGTGCCATCATTTCTCTTTAAAAACACTTTAGAAATATATTTGTAAGCACTCTGTCTCTCCTAGGGAAGAGAAGATTGTTTTGTAGTTGTTTTGTTTTGCATTGTCGTGCTGACACACAGGTATTGGTATGAGGTAACTAAAAAAGTAAACTAAAAATGTATTACAGGCATCGGTGTGAAATCAGTCTCCCTCTTATCTCTGAAATCCCAGCTTTAATAAATAAAGTAGTAAATGGCTTTAACATTGAATCCATTTGCTTGGATGGTAGGCAAAGATATCTCATCAGAACAGCTAGTATTAAGTATGTTTCTTTCCATAGTTGGATTTAATCAGTTACTCTAAGCTTAGGTGGATGGGGAAACAAAATACAACATCAGAAGTTTGTAAAGTTGAATGTATTGTTAACTTCATACTCAGAGATTTCTTGAATTTAAAAAGGTCAACTTCCCTTACCTATCTGTAAAAGTTTTTTGTTTCTGTTTTCCTTCTTATTTATATTAATATTTGAGCTGAGGTGGAGTTCAAAGTTCTGTTTAACATTTTTAAAAACATTTTCAAATAAGTTTCTAAAAGCATCATTTGCTGAAAGGAAATGTTAGCTCAAAATCCACCATGATATTGATCTTCTATAAATAAACCATCTGAAAATTTTCAAATTAAAAACATTGAAACAATGAAAATAACAATGTAAATCTTAAGAGATTATGTTACAAAAAGATCAAACATAAGAAATAATAATAATAAATTACTGAAAGCATTTGAGAGTTTTAAAGTGTTGCAGATGCTATAATACCAGCACATTCAGGAATGCTTAGGAATTGCTTGGTTTTCTTGTTGTATTGACAAGGACGTGGTTTTCAGAAAGTAGCTTATCTGCTATGTATTTCTTTTTATTATTACTGTATTTTAAAATTCTGTTACACAAGTTATGTATTATTTAATGAGAGTGTAACATTTTGATTGCTCAATTACTGTGCATACACAAAACATAGTTGAAATGACTTGATTTTTTTAAAGACTGACGATATGTAGTGATGTATACAGCCATTCTGTAAACAGCTCTGTTCAGTTCAACATCTGTATCCATGCAGAGCTTTATTCTTGCAGTGTAATCCTCACAAACCAAGTGTATAGTCATGTACCAAACTACTGGTGAGTTTTAATAAGTTATTTTCTGGAATTCTTTGGAAGAAAAAGTCATGGGAAAAAAAAAGAAAAAAAAAAAAACCTTTTGTTTAAAAATCTGTCAAATCTAAACCATGAGTGTGTTACTAATTTTTCACTGATATGAACTGAACATGAGCAGTTGTTCATGAATCAGAATGGAAGGGAGGGTTCAGTGCAAAGAATGTGTATGCATTTTATATACTTACCTTCCCTTCAGAAAGGATAAAAACGAACAGACCTGGAGGGCCTGTCTATGTTTTTTGTATTATTTGCTATTATTACCCAGAGATCTAATTTTGACTGTTTTTGACTGAGTGTTTGAATAAGTATACTTTTATCTAGTTCCCACTTGATAAGAAAGGCTAGTTATGAGCATTATTAGCATATACTTTTTCTTACCTAAAAGCACCCTGAATATTTTAAGAAAAATAAAGGAACCATAGCCTCTTCTTAGAGGAGTTGATTTGTTATTTTTGTTATAGTGCAAGATGTTCGCATAGTCTATGTTTAACTCAATTTAGGGCTACTAAATAGAAAATAGCAATGCGTGAAGCAGCAGGGGAAAGTAGTCACACCATTCCTGGGTTAGGAAGTCATCTTCATACTGGATTGGCAGCATCAGATGTGAAACTCTGAACAAATGACAGGTGGCAGGAAATCAGGGCTTGATTGAGGACAAGTATAGTTAGTTTTCTACTTTTTTGACTGGTGCTTGCATCCAATAATGATTATTGGACCAATAGAGAAAAGTCAGTCTTGTATAAAGCAGAAGAGAAAGCAACTTAATGTTCCTCTGGGCACTGCATAGCAAATATTAATCATAAGGTTGCTCTCTCTATCACAGGAGTTTCTCTGCTGCATTCCCTAGAAATACCAATCACATTCTTCTCTGGCAAAGTGATAGCTGGTTTTCACAGTATGAGTTGAATCCAGATGTGATTCTTGCAAAGGTGATGAGTGAAGGACAAGCACAGAGTGGCAAGCATCAAGCCTATATGACAAAGTAGTAGATGGTCTTTCACCCTGTACAGTAGCACCATCCAGCTACTGCTGAGACAGGAGAAATTGGTATTGTAGAGTCTTCCTCCAGAAACTTCATGCTGGCCTTCCTCATTAAAGTCTGAGTATTTTAAACATATCACTGGTGGCAAGGATTCATTTTAAAACAGAACTTTTAGAGAGCATAGGGGACTAAGTTTGTGACATAAAAGTTGGGTTTTTTTTAATTGTTCAATTGTTTCTCTATTTCAAAAAATTAATAGAGTAAGTGCCTTCTGTTTAAAAATATCAGTTTTTGTCAGGGTTCAACTCTGTGCCATTAAAAGAAATCAGATTTTTTAATATTCAATTTTCTCTGTATCAGTGAGAAAGCAAATAACTCTTCCAGGACAAATAAAGGAAGAATAATTTTAATCAATTTTCCATTGCAAAATAGAACATGTACTGACATGCTCAAAACAGAAATGTGTTGGTTTTAATACCTATCATTTATAAAAGTATGCATAATTTGCTATCCATTGTCAGTATTTTTATTTGCTTTGGTAAAAAGGTATAATCATAACTGTAGGACAGTATCTGAAATTTGATTTACATGGGAGAATTGGATTGGTTGTGTAATATGTGTTGCTGGTATTATGCTCCTCTGAAAGATCTCTGACTGAGACCATTGTATTGTGTTCATTATGCCAGCTCTGTGACTTCAAGTAAAAAAAAAAAACAGGTACCTGAATATGAACAAGAAAAACAAAGGATAGGAAAAGAACAGGCAGAACAGATAAAGAATGAGTAGGATAAGTGAGTGCTTTACAAATGAAAGCAGATGTATGAAATTACAAGCTGTCGGATCAGCAACGGAAATGAAGATGATAAAGTGGTTCCCTACACAGATTATAATTATTCATTTTGCCCAGTCCTGCATCTTTCCCCCGTAATCCTCTTGTTGAGGGAGGAAAGGTGCGGGAGGATATGAGGCTTATTCACATGAAAGAAAAAAAAAAGTAAAGCATTTAAATCTCTCTGTCCACAGAACAATCATTTATTTTGCCTTTTATTGATTCAAAATAAGTCTATGTTTGCAGGATCTTTTCTGGTATGGAAGCCTGATTAGAAGTATTTCTTGTTACAACTAAAGTTCTCAGAATAGTAGTTTGTTAGAAATTTCATTATAATTATTAGCATTTGAGCCTGTCTTTATATTGCACAGTGCAAGCACCAGTAACAGGCATTGCTTTGACAGCTGTGGCAGATGGATTGCCTGGATTTAGATGGTGCAAAAGAAATGAAGTAGTTTACACAGACCTGCCTGAAAAGATGTCTTTAATAATTGCACTCATAATGAGATTGATTTGGAAAAGAAAAAAAAAAAAGAAACAGAAGATGACAGTGACAAGCAAAGAACCGTATAGAATATACTTAGCTTCATATAAAATCAACTCCCTAAAAATTTCCAAATAAGTAAAAAATTGTACTTACAGTTAACAGTGTATTTTCATTCTAAGTATTTCTGAAATGCAAATCTAACCTTTTCCCTTTGTACTTAACATTCCATAAAAAGTTTTTTGATTTACTAGAAAACAGGGAGTTGTTTACCTCAGTTTATATTTGCATATGGATGTGCGATTATATGTGTGAGTTCATATATCTGTCTATGTGCATAAGAATACGATAAAAGATATTTCAGCAAAGAATTGTCAGAATGGGGAAAAGTTATCATATAAGCAGGACTGGAAGTAAAGTTTACCTCATGTATTAACACCTTTGGATATAGCATCCGCAAGTGAGTGGTTGAAAAGCCAGTGTCCACTTTGGGTTTTGTACCTCCAATGACAGTATTTTCCCCACCTCCACTGGCTCTGGCTGACTTTCCATGCACACCTTACATAGAAGTGTCTAAATTTAGGCACCTAAATCTGGAAGTAAATCTGGAAGTAAATACAGTCAATGGTAGATTTAATGATAATGCAATTTTTTTACCCTAATGATATTGGATCAAGTGTAGTCAAAGGGCTTGATAACAGTATCGTCTTAGTCTGAGCTCTGCTTGAATTCTGAGTGTCTTCATGTGGGAAAAGGCAGCTACATTTGAACTGTCATGAACTTACAGGAAATAACATAGTAATACTTTGTTTTTTTCTCTTTCATCGTAGTGATATCAAGTAATTATCAAACCTGTTTGGGACTGCTGATGCATTACCCTCCCATTGGAGACGTTCACTCCCTTATTCTAAGAGCACTTTTCCTTCGAGATCCAAAGGTGAGAGGCTGGATCTGTAAACGTGGGAAATGAATCTCTATAATAGAATGTTCTAAATGCTATGACGTTAATAACAACTTACATTTTGATGGCTAGACTATAGTTTCAAGTTTCTTTTTCCTTGACAAGCTGAAGAAAGGGGCTGATAAACAAGAAATGAAATTAAGTTTCTTTACTCTTAAAAGAATTCTGTCCTATTAATGCACTAAACTTCTACAGGAGCTCAGGTAAGTGCAGATGTTTATTCTCCTTTGCTTGGTATTCTGCACAGACATATTTCATCACAAAGTACACTTTTGAGGGAAACTAGTATTTTTATATTAACCCCAGTAACTAAAAACTTTTTCTAGATGTCTATAGATAAATTACTGTTAATCCTTAAAACACTGCTCACATACAATATATAATATGTTACATGATGACTTTCAATTAAAAATGAGTATCTATTGTTAACAAACTGAAAAGATTCACAGAAATATAAAATAGAAATTTATAAATTTAAAGTTTATGATACACTCAACTATTTTACAGAATTCATTAATTACTTGCTGATTTAGAAGGGCATACATATATATATGGTTATTATACGTGTTCAGTATCCACAGTATGGTAGATAAAGTGTCTGAGGCAAAACTGCATTTGATATTCTTTTCAATATTCAGATTTTTGGCAGGCAGCAGAATTTGTGCTACTGGTTTTGAACTGTCTTTGAGCACGTCCCATTAGTAAGCTGCCAGTATAAAGTTTGATTCCCCTCATCTCCTGATTCAAGTCACCTTTGAAAGTGAAAAAATCAGCACTTCTGCACTCTGACAGTTTTCTGCAAAATTTCATTCAATACCAATGTTTACACTTTTGTGGATTAAGAAAAAAATTGTCTCTTTGTTTCTGTATCAGTTTTTTGCAGAAATCAGCTGCTTTCTTTACAGCTGCTTTCTTTACAGCTGTTTTCTTCATTCCTCTCAGGCACAAAGATTTCTTTCATGATGAGAAGTATATCATCTTTTAAGTGTGTAAGAAAGTTTTTAATGTTAGATCTCAAGAATTTTTCTTAAGATTTAGGCAGCAGTCTGTGAAACTGCCAGCATTTATTTAAGTACCCTATGAGCAAAACAAGATAGAATTATTGTTTTAGAGGAAAGACATAGAGGGAAGGAAATTTTGCTGAGATATTGTGCTCAATCCATATGTAATCTGTTGTTTAACAATGGAATATGTTAAAAGAAAGAAAAATTACTAATTATTCAACTGTCTTCCAAAGCATCCTACACAGTATACAAACTAAAATGGACCAAAGTAAGCTACCAGTATCCTATGAAAGAAGTTTTTTTTGATCACTGTTCTGCTTCTCACTCTCTTGTCTGAAGCAGAGTGAAGTTGTCAGGCTCATAAGGCCTTAGTGTCCTAATAATTCGCATTCTCAGGTGCACCTAAAATCACTTTCGGAGAAATGATGGGTGTAGGACCTTATTGTGTCTTTCAGATAGTTCTCCCTTCAGTCAGGTGAATAAGCCCTTAACACTCTTTTGTGCAAATGTTTCTTCTTTCTGAGCTCTACTTAGCTGTTTGGGAAATACTCTGAAGATTAGACAGCTAGGATTTCCACAGAATAGAGAGCCCAAAGCTGCTTCTCATTTTACGTTGGGTTTTTGGGTTGTGATTATATTAACAAGCTTGGACTTCCTTTAAAAAGGAAGGAAGGTTTTCTATTCAAAAGGATTTCGCTAAATGAAAAATTTCTTCTGGTCAGAGAAGGAAGTATATTTCCAATGCAGTAACAAGTACCTGTTTTTTTTTAATCTTTCTCAAGATGTAATTTAAAGTTTCACTTATGTGTCTCTAAGCATATGCTGGTTCAACCCAACATATTTCTGAAACGGGAGTCTGTCTACTGTGGCTTGTTATTCTGTGTGGTCCAAGAACTACTTAAAGACATTTTCCCAGTCTGTCAAAATTTTTCATTAGAGAGAATGAAAGGGAAGACTCAACAAGACATCGTGGGTGCTGCAGGAGTTAAAAATCAGTACACAGATTATGTACCAGTGTAAGTGGAAAAATTAGAATACCTTTTTTTTTTGTTTGTTTTCTGCATAAAGATAATTCAGTTTGCCTTTATTCCCTGAGCAGATAAAAGTAGATTGGAAAAAAAGACAAGGAGATTTTAGTCAGTAGCGTAACTTGTAAGCGACAGTTAGCAAATTCATTGCTTAACGATTTTTCTTCCTCCTTTGATGTATTTCTGTGCATTTCTCCATCAACAACTTCTAGCTTCTAATGGGAAGTTACATTTAGTTTGGTTCAATTTCCATCTTTTGAGCCAGAGCTGAATTGTTCTATATGATATTTCTTCCAGGATTTGCTTGGTTTTTAATGTATGAAGTGGGATATTGTTGCATATTCCAGTGGCTTATTTCATTATTTGTTGAACATAACAAGTATGTTAAGTGTCATTCCAAATATCTGAGGCAATTTTGCTCTCTGCACCTTGGAGCTTTGATTCGCATCTGGGCAGGAAATGCAGTAGAGCAATCATGGATAGGTGTAAACAGCAATCTACCTTTTAAAGGTTTGTTAGTAAATCTTATCTTTGGGTGATGGCACAAACATAAAACTGAGAGGTTTTTGAGAACTAATTATCTCTTAGGTTGTGAAGTAGTTCATGTGGACTACTTCGTATGGCCTTCCTGTCCATAGCTTCTGATTCTGGAGATAATCGGAGATTGCTCCTCTGATACCATCCATTATTTCTGCTTCTGTTTTCTTCATCTGTCATAATAGATAATTTCACCTTTCTTATTTGCTTTGTAGATTATCAGGAAAGGTAAACTGTGGCTTGATGGACCCAGCATTTTTTGTTTTCTGCATTGCATTGCAGACCTCACTAGGAGAAAACCTAATTATTAAAAGAAAACGAGACTATTTTTTGTCTTACACATGAACAAATAACATTTCCTGACCTTCTGTGGAATCAAACTTCAGCAAAAAGCTTAGCATAATCTAGTAATAACAGTAGTGCGAAAAGTCTTGTACTTGCCCTTACAGCAGCTCTTGGCAGCAGCTCTGCTTTTGACTTAATGGGCCCTGGTGGGCAATTGGGCTAGGAGGACATTTCCAATTCTACATCCCCAATATATTCCAGTGCCATTGAAGGGAAATACAGAGTTCTATAATAGCTGGAACCAAGTAAACACACCTGTCTCTGATAGGTGGGCTGAAAGATACTGATTTTATAGCTTTGAGTATGGGTCAGTGTACAATTGAATTTAATCTCAATGAAAATCTCAAATCAGCACTGTTGTCTTCAGATAGGATGATATTGTTAACCTGTTTAGCAGAGTGTTTGTTTCACATCTCTGCTCTTTGAACAGGTCATTACCTCAATTATTTATATGAAAGTTAGTACTGTGAAATTACAGTCCTTTCAAATCTTAAAGTAGAGCTTGTCATGAGAGAATGGGATTTGGTAAGTATGCTTATGTGACGTGAGAAAATAAAGCTAGGTTTTTTCTGAAGGTGTGCATCTCTGTATTTAATATTCCACAATATATTTTCAATTTTTTTTTTCGCATATCAAAACGTTGAGTACTGTTAATTTTCAAAGCAAAATCTGCAAAATTAAGAAGTAGATATACAGAGATAGGGCAGCGGAAAAATATAAAGTGATTAAAAAACACAGTTCTAACTAAAGTTGTTCAAATAAAAAAAAATTAAAAAACCCAATTAGAAACAAAAGTCATAGAAAATGTGAACATATTGTGTTCCTTAAATAACCAGATGTTCTTTCCTTCCTGAAGGCAGCCAGGGCTAGGAATAAAAGGTTTAAAACTATTGTTTTAAGTTAACTGTGAATTTTGCAAATCTGTTTTCACCCTTTAGCAAATAAAATTCTAATACAGCAACATAAGCAAAGTAATTTTCATCTTTGGGTGTGCTTATTTCTATGTTGTTCTGTGTTGAAGCTTTAACCTTATCACAATGACTTATTACAAATGTAAAGTGCAACATAGAATATTTCCATTTCACATTACATACTAAGAGCCTGACAACCATCCTTTGTCTGAAAGTATACTGTATTCTTAGTATTTTGTCAAATATGTTTGCTTTCAGATATTTTAACATAGTGAATTACACTGTCAAACAAGCTTGTTAGGAGTTTTATTCAAAGCGACACTGCTTATCATAAGCCATTGATTTTATAAAGAGAAAAAGAAAGAGGCTGTACTTGGACAGTGGAAATTGTTACTTATGCTAATAATATTATTATTACTGCTGCTGCTATTTTTTCAACATTGTATTTTGAGATATTTGCTGATGCTGAAAATGGCAACAGAAATTTTACAGACTGTTAAATTCTAAGTAAATACATTACATTTAAAATAAGTTGTATTACTTCATCATGACTGAAGTTACAGGGACTGACAGAAAACTTAAGAAACAATTTATGGTCATGATCACTCTATAATGATCAGTCAGAGAAATTTACATTCCAGTTTTCAACACTTTTCAAAATCTGAGCAGTAAATGACAAGGGGGAAACACATTACTGAAATTTTGAACTGAACTCTTTCTTTGTACATGAATTTTCAGCTGAATTTTCTTCTTAAGTAGCTGCCACCGTCTCAGAGTTTTCTCCAAGCTAGTTTCATGTGCCTGAAAGGCTGTTGAGTTTCACTTTCTTCTTCTTCAGATGGATCCTTTTCTATACACTCATTAACTGAGGTGCTGCTGTAGAGCTGCAACTGGCCTTTGAAAGCTGCCGTTATGTCACTGTTGTTTGTTTCACTGTTTGTGGCAGGAGAAAAACAGGTTTGGGGTTGTTTTGTTTATTTGTTAGCATTGTCTATGCAATCTGGCATTAATTATCTCTCTTTAATGACCAGATTTCAGCCAATCAGAAGTTAGAATCTGACAGGTTTTGGACATTAGCAGCTCATTAATTTGTACCAACTCAGAAAGGTACTGCATGGGGTGGTTAGTCCATTTTGTCAGAGAAGTACCAAAAGAAGAAGGGAGGGATGAACAAATGATTTATTTTCCCTTTTTTCTTTTTTTCTTTTTTCCCTTTTTTTTTTTCTTTTTTTTCCTTTTTTTTTTTTCCTATCATAAAGAACGTGACTTATTTTTCAGGAGGTTCACAACAGTACATCAGGAGTTTGAGGAGGTTGAGTCAGCCTGGGATGATGAGTATCTCAAAGTAGTGTGAAGTGCTGATATGAGTAAGGTCAGCTGTGCTTTTAATGAGAGTCACTTTCACAGGGGCTATGACTGGTAAAGGAGTTGATGTGTTCCAGTACAGCTTAGTACATATCTTTTCATTTTGGAGGAGAGAACTAGGAGAAACAGATAAATGCATTTTCTTTTAGTAATTCAGTGCCATTACACAGTGAACTTATGTTTCCCTTAATGTCTGAAAGATTAAAGTCTTGGATGTTTAATAGATAGACTATAATGAAAATGTGTCAGGATCTGGTTTTACAACCACATTATATTCCTTGTGGTGAACCTAAGTATTCTGATGGTATATTTCCCAATTTGCAGGTACAAGGTTAAATATAATTTAAACACTTCCTTTTGAATAAATGGAGATGTTTTTATTTAACTGCATGGTAGGCTTTCAAATGAAGGCCTATACAACTTCAGTACTGCATATATTTTATATATTTATTAACTTACTCTTTCTGCTCTTGAAATCAGAAAGTTTTGCTTCCCTTTTGAAAAGTTATTGTTTCATTCATAGAATAAGCTATGACAAGCAGCTATGAGTTTAATGATAAATTACTTGGTATAACTGTTGCTATAGTACCACATAAAAATAGTTTACCATGGATTAAAAATCCTCTTTGTTTTTGTATAATTGTTTCAAAACCTGTGTTCCCATTGTACCTGTGTATTTTAAAATATAAAAAAAACTTATATGTTCATTATGTACTCATAGTATAGTAATTTTTTCATCTATCTCAAAGTTAATTCATAGAGTCATAGAATCAGTAGGGTTGGGAAAGACCTCTGTGATCCTCTAGGCAGACTGTCCAGCTATCTCCAGTATTGCCCACTAAACTATGTCCCTAAGTACTACATCTACCCTTTCCTTAAACACCTCCGGGGACAGTGTCTCCACCACCTCCCTTGGCAGCCTATTCCAATAGCTCACTGCTCTTTCAGATAATAATTTTTTCCTAATATCCAACCTGAACCTCCCCTGACACAACTTGTGAATACTCCTTCCAACCTCCTTTCAGGGAGTTGTAGAGAACAATAACGTCTTACCTGAGCCTCCTCTTCTCCAGACTGAACAATCCCAGTTCCTTCAGCCTGTGCCCATAAAATTTGTGTTCCAGACTGCTTACCAGCTTTGTTGCCCTTCTCAGGGCAACAATCCAACTCCAATCTCTCTATATTCCAATCTCTCCAAAAGAGTTAACCATTTAATCAACCCACTATGAAATAGTCACCATCTTCTAAGTGTCACGTGTGTCACAAATAATGCTTTCAGAAAAAAATTCCTGGAAAGTAAGTAGTTCATTAGTCATTTGTGCATGAGAAATCCTTCAAAGTCCTCCTTGTTCCTCAGTTTCATACATAACATAGTAGTCATCACTCTAAGGAGAAAGCTGATATTTTCAGTTGCCAAAGACATTGCTGGTTAAAGCATCACTCTCTTGTTAGTGTTGTATACAGATGCCAGTTATGTAGATAAGAACCCACAAGTATTATGTTAATCCAAGTTAAACAACCATTGCACTTAAATATACGGAAAAAATGGAGGGAAATAATACAAGATAAAGCTAAGCTTCCTTAACAGTGGCATGTCTCATAGTTGAGCTGTGTTACAGATAAGATGATGCAGAAATAAAACACTCGTCCCAGCTTTGTGCAGGGCCAAGTGAACACCACTGCAACTTTCTGTTTCTGAAAATGAGAAGATATTCTGCAAGGAGGGCATGTTTATGTAGTTGTTTTCACTGCTGATGGAAGCTGCTGGTCTGGAGGACAGTGAGGTGATGGTGGTGTGGTTGGCAATTTCTGTACCCATAGGGGGTGTATAATTCACAGGAGACACCTAAGGGTGAGTCATAAACTACTGTTTCTGCTATTGGCTGGAATTCAAGCAAGTACACGATCGTGCTGTATGGAATAGCAAGTAACAGCCATTATTCTATAAATAGTCATGGCAGTTGCTGGTCAGTCAACACGACCAACAATTGCAAGCATGAGGGGGAAAAAAGTGTTTGTATTTTTTAACCTTCCTTTCAGATTTCATAAATAGGCCTTTTATGAAGGAGTCTTCTCTGTTAATTAGCAACAGAAAGCATGAGGTGCAGCAACATCATGTTCATCCACAGGGCTGACAAGGAAAAATTTGGAAATGGGAAAGGAATTGTTCTTCTATGTTGATAAGTGTTCCTGTTAATATTTACTGGGAATTCATAAGCTCAGCAAGTCTTTTCAAAAGAGTTTGGAAGAGAAAGTTCTATTTGGAAGCTGAAACTTCAAATTGTTCCTTCTCTTTGAGCAAGGCAATACCCTTAGTAGCAAAGTAAAAACAATTCTGATTGTATTTGATGTTAAAGTAAGGAATAGAAGTGCTTTAAGCTCTTAATTACTCTTGTTACCAATAAAACTTACTGCACGCGAATTTCTTGGGGCTGCTTCTTTCAGATGATTGGTTTGCTTCTGTTTAAAAAGTCATATGAAGCTACTGACCCTCTCCTAAATAGCAATGATATTATCTATAAAATTACCACATTAAAATGTATTTAACAGTGTTAGAATGAGGTGATTATGGTTCTTGTGTGCAAATTGACAATTCAATTAATCACTTCTGGTTTGCAAGGTAGTTTTTTCAAAAGGAAGCACTTAAAACACTTAAAGCACTCTGACTCTACCTAATCAAAAGTTTTCTGTATCATAATTTATTTGTTTGACTAAAATTGCAAAACACAAACTGCGAGTTATATAAAAATAGATTCATAATCTTCCAATAATCTATGGAAGGTTAGCTAGTCATATCTAGTCTAGTAGGATGGAATTTAAGTTCAATCTCTTCTGATATAAAGATGGATATGTTGATGGTGTATTGACACAGATTATGTTATTAATTGTGTTGTACAAAAGTTATTTGATTGAATCTGTTTGTATTGTAGAATTCTTCTAAAAGAACAAAATGTTTTCAAGATAGAAGTGCAAATGGTGTAGTTTCTCCTTCGCCAACAGTTATTATGGAAAATTAGATTTAGAGAATTAAGGTAGCTTTCTTGGTCTTTCTCAGGAAGCAGAGTGGTAAAAATGGCTCTCCCATGCCCCCTCATTCCTGGAATCACAAAATGAAAAGAATTGCTCATCCCACAGCACCAGGAACTTAGCAAGTCCCTTCTTTTTTAGCAGAAAGGACACCGATGTTTTATTCCTTCTATTGTGTTGTGTGCATGAGGCTCTTTGAAAAAGCCTTTTTCACTCCCTAGGGACCGGTTTCAAGTGCTTTACTTGGCGTATTATGCATAGAACATAAATTATTCTGTTTCTTTTCTATGTGGCAGACATAACCAAAAAAAACATTTTATTTTTTTTTCCAGGTGTGTGAGATTTGTGTACAAGCATGTGTCTGGAGAAGACATAATACTGAAAGTGTGGTTAACAAGGGTTTTATCAGTATAAGCCTATGATAACTGCATTCCTCACAAAACTATCAGTGAGTTACGCAGGTTGTCCAAAATGAGTGCCAATAAAACCATAATATGGTAGCTTTTCTGTACATAAAGATGTCATATTTTAAATATCATAATTTGGAACATTCCAGGGTTTAAAGCAAGGCTCACTGTGTGTTCTCTTGAAAAGCCTGGATCTTTCCTCCACAGTGTTGTAAAACTCTTGTTCTAACCACGCGGGGCTGCAAGATGCCAGTGTGTAAATCTGTCATGGGGTAGGGCTGAGTGCTGTCAGATTTATATCTCACTATTTAGTTAATTTATTTCTTAAAACCAAGGATTCGGTTGAAAAGTAGATGACTAAATTAAGTGGCAGATTTAAAAGGTACTTAAGTGATTCTGTTTATGCAAGACGGGGATTTTACGCAGGTTATGAACTTGAGCATTGGCAAGTTGGAGTCTTTTTGTCTGGAATATCAATAAAAGCTGATGTGGATTGATTTGGTCTACCCGTTAAAATGCAATACGGTGTAAAATGATAAAGGAAAAAAAAAGGCTTTTGAGTGAGTTAGGACGAGGATCTTACACAGGCAACTAGAAATTTCTTTCAGTCAAGTCACTGAAGTATTTTTAAATCTTGCTTGTCATTTCTTCATTTCTTTATCTCGTCATAGAGTGCCCATGTGAGAGAAAGTATGTGTGTGTGATGTTAAAAACAGACCATAATGCACAGTATTTAAAATATCATCCTGGTATTTGAATTTTCTAGTTGCCAGGGGGATGAAGGGCTGTCACGGAACAAAACTGGAGATAATTTATTTCAGATTGATCAGAGTTCAGGGGTTTCTTCCTGCCTTGACCCAATTAGCAGAATTTCTTCTCAGTTCTTTCTGGGATTTTTTTCTTATTTCAGAAAAATAGTTCTCCCTAATTTTTCTTCATAAGCAATTAAATATGATAATTCTGTATGCTGTTATTGCATTGTAAATAACAAGTTCTGCGACTGAGACCCACAGCATTTTTCTGAAAAATGTAAACAGGAAGTATTATTCCCAGTTTGAGAATTATTGTGTTTCTGTGCCAAAGCCAGTATTAGTGTGCAGATCTCCTGGCTCCTGTGATTAAAGAAAATTCTTTATTATTTCTGTGCCTGATATTTTCCATGCTGTTCTACTATCATATTTAGGGCTGATAGATGCAGACTTTCTGGATAATATTTAACCATTGGCATTGAACCACTTTAAAATTGGCACATTGTGTCCTCTAATGCCTTACAGTTGTTTGGTTCTTTTTACTAAGTTCTTAACTCTGTGGTTTGTAGAGGGGTGATGGAGTACCTTTTGTGCTTCAACAAATTGCTCATTCCAGAGAATGAATAGCCAGGAGGAGAAAGATGAGAGTTTTGTTTTGGGAGTGGCATATGCTTTGGGTGCTCTAGAGTTTGGGATGGCTTTACGGTTAGTATACAAAATATTTTGTCCTGTTTATGTAATGTGAAGCTATTGCTTACACCCTGTAAGTCAAGTCTTCGAGTGGAGTCAGATTCTTGGATAACTGACAAACAAATAAAAAGAGGAAAAGTTCAATTCTCGCTGCAACTAGGCTATTAGGTAATCATTAGTATGCAGTTCATATTAATTATCAGTGAAGTATCAGTGAAAAACTGCCGCAGAACTGAAAAAAATGCAAAGATGCTTATCCATGTCTAAGTTGCTGTATTCCACCTCTGTTTCCTAACCAATTTTTCCCTTGTTTTTGTCTCTTTTATTTAGGAAACAAGTACAGGTGATTTAAGGGGAAAAGATATAGCTTTGCAGACCCCTTCTTCGTTACTGAGTGTAGGGTCAGGTGTTCCTCCAAATTCAATTAGAAACAAATGAAAGGGGGAAAAAAAATTTAATACAGAAATATTTCAGCCTGTATGAGGATTATAAAAAATAATATTCTCCTATAAATGAAGAAGAGAAAAAGGAACAAAGTGTCTCCTTAAATATATCTATTTAAATTAAAAAAACAACATTTTATCTTTGTCTTTTTTTTTTTTTTTGTATATGTTTAGTTCACTTTGTTCTTGTTCTAGGCTTAAAATATTATTCATTTAGGGAAAAAAAAAAGGAAAGAAATAAAAAAAGAAGATGTGTAAGCACTTGTTTAATATACTGAGAGAAACTGCTTAACAAAAAAAAAAAAAGTCCCGTTTGGCTCTGGTGAGATAATTATTTCAGTGAGACTATTGCTGTGTGGATGCGTAATTCACTGTTGCTGTTTTGTTTGTTTTTTCCTCTGTTACATTTAGGTTATCTGGTTTTAGATACAATCTATTAAGTGGAGCATTTTTCAGTAGTTGAGGTTTTCCCACCTGTCTACCCTAAAACACCTGCAACATATGTTTGTGTAACCCTGCAATGCTCTGTGTTTTGGGCCCCGGGAAATTCCCCCAGAGCTTTTTGCTTATAAACAGCTGAGCAATTCATTTCTCTAATGACAAGAGCTTTTCCCTCGGCATTGAGGCAATAGCACGTTCACTGAAATAAGTCTCATTTTTCATCAGACATATTGAAAATCTTTTTTCATTGTTGTCTCTTATTCCGTGCTTTCCGATTTTGTGCAGAATTAGATTAGATTTTTTATTTTTTTCCTGTTAATATATAAGAAAAGTGAAAAGGAAACACCTAGACAAAGAAAAAAGAGTGTTGAATACAATCCTCTGCTGGCACCTGCATGGAAACTTCTGCAAATAACGTCTATTCAAATGATTAAACGATACATTACAGCATAGCATGGTTTCCCTGATGCATTGCAAGATCAGTATGCCCATGAATGGTGTCACACAGCTCTGTGGACAGTCCTATGCAGTGTGTCCCTGGAGGCCCATGACGGAAGGGGCGATACTGGAGATTTTAAGTGTACAAAGCACAGTCCCTTACAGATGGGAGTTTTGAGAATTTGCCAGCAGTTTCTGCAAGTTTAAGGAATTCCTACTGCATTCCGTGGGATTCTGACCCCATCCTCAGCTCCCTCACCTGGGAGATGAGTGGGTATGGTTATGGGTATGGGTATGGGTATGGGTATGGGTATGGGTATGGGTATGG
>JAPSGF010000005.1:29222630-29234505 GCA_035772895.1 Perdix hodgsoniae | reverse complement strand
TATGGGTATGGGTATGGGTATGGGTATGGGTATGGGTATGGGTATGGCTGAACTCCAGCCCTTCTCCCATAAAGCAATACAGAAGGTCCCCAGCATCTCCCCACTAGCTTTATGTCTGTTTGGAGACATACATTTACAACCTGTAAATAAGGCTTTGTATTCTAATAGTAAGATGGAGTCCAGTGTACCTGAAGCATACTTAGACATCTTTCCTATTGGAGCTGTGGCTAATACGTGCTTAAGAGACATGCAAAAAACTATACATATATATTGTTTTAAAAACTTTAAAGTCCAAAACTGCACTTGTGCCTACATGTGCTTCTGTATCTGTTTAGTGTGTGATTCCTCTAAAAGTGTGAATGTGGCTGTTTTCACCACTTTAAGCTTACTGTAGGTAGAAATGTAAGAACAGAAGAATTATAAAGCCAACAGACTGCTACCAAAGATGGGTGTGGGAAGAGGGATTTGTAGTATTGGCACAGGCAGCTTTTCTCTAGTATTTCTGCACTGTTTCCCTTAGAAAGGAAAAAAAAAAAAAAAAACAAAAAAACCTGAATGTGTTAATCTGTTTAATGCCCTCACGCAATTTATTAGGAGATTTCAACAATTTAGTAATTCGAAGGGTTGATTTCACTGTCATTGAAATGAGATTTTCCTCTTAAGAAAAAAGATTTCATCTGAGGAATTTGTCAAAATAATTACATAAATTGGGGAATAAAAAGGAAAAAGTTTACTAGCCTAAGTAATTAAAAATATAAATAGTATCATTCTAAATTGCAGTATGTAAGGAAAAGGATGTGGTTTCTGTGAATATCTTAGACAACAAAGCTATGTTTTGCAGTAAATAAATTTGTTTAATCTTCTTTTCTAATACATGTCATGTAATGTAGAGGGTAACTGAAACTGCATGCTTAGATGGCAATTAATTGAAAATTCATAAGGAAGAGATGTAACTGCAGATTTTTGTTTCTTATCTTTAACCTAATGACATGATTAAAATATACGATTTAAAGGTTAATAACAATAATAATATAATATATAAATATATATTATTAATAATGTATAATAACGCCATAATATAATTATATATGTATCATAAACCTCATAAAGCCATATTTTTTTGCGATCTAAGGTGCTATTTTCAGAATTTTTAACGTTTCTGTGGTAGTACTGAGCAAATACTGATCTGCTAACATGTATGTCAGATATTTGTGTTGGTTTGGTTTTAATACTGTACTTTCCTATATGGATAACTTCACTGTGTTACAAAACGGTTTTCAGCAGCAACTTGGTATTTATGGCCTTACATTTCTAATGATTTTCCAGTATCATTTTTTTTAAGGCTTTTTTTTTTTCACTGCATGTAATAGCAATTTAAACTGCCTCTTCCTTTCAAATCTTTAAACCTCGTAGGAATTTAAATAGTCCCTTGTGAAAGTAATGCTTGAGCCTCATTCATATATTCGATGTAGCTCATTATTCCTATTAATGTCTTTAAATGCTTAGATAGTAGATCAGCCTTTCGTGTCTTGAATTACTCATCATTTCTGCATAAATATGTTTCAAGAAACTGTTCATATGATCTTTTCCTCTTCTTTAAACAGCTTTCTGCTTATTTGTTTGTTTGTTTGTGGGGTGGTAGATAGCAAATTCCACTGGTTCTGCCAAGTTTAGAATAAATATTGAGTTACTGGTTATATTGCAAAACAAAGTAGCAACTGGTAAAGTAAGTTTTTTCAAAGGGCTTCCCTTGGAATGAGAAGTGCTAGCTATTCTATTGATCTTGTGTTCATGCACCTTGTGGAAATGGGCATCAAATCACATGAAGGAAAAAGTTATTTAATTCACAGGAGAAAAGTTACACTGATTGCTTGCAGAGTAGTCACAGAACCATCAGTTATCCTCCTCATGTCAGTTTGGATTTGATTATCATAGAAATGCATTGAATTACCAGAAGTAGAGCAATAGTAACTAAAGCTGATTCATTGTTATTGCTGTCAGTTGATGAGGACTGACTTACAAGCCATATGAATGGGTAGAGTTATGCAAATATTGTTTTTATAACAAGGGAAGAAAAATGTACAGCGCCCATTACAATGTGGGTGGTAGAATAGATGAGAATGTTTTTAATGCTTGTCTAATAGCTTTTAGTTTTTGTTTCATTTTTAATGAACATTACAAACAGGATATATTTTTAAATGTGTTTCCAAATAAAGGGAACGAGACCTGTCATACAAGATTAAATCGACTACAGTCTGGAAATTCCCAGCTTTAAGTTTGACCCCAGAAATTATCCTGGCCTTTGATACCTACCACCTCCTTACATACTCCTGTCTCTTGTTGTGCACATGCAATAGTTCAGTCTTTAAAATACAGCTATACCTCTTCCAAAAATAAGAAGGCTTTCGAGGAAAGAGGGTTATCTGGAGTTACACAGGGAAAGGAGGGAACAGGGATACTATAGCATAAAATGAAATTAGGAGAGTTAGGATGCAGCATGTGACTAACTCCATGAAGAATGTAATGTGCTTTCAACTGTGAACAACTATTTCAGAAAGGTCATTGCATAGTTCATTAAAACTATACTTACTATTAACAAGAGTTAAGAAGGCAGAATATAAGGCAACAGCCTATGAACCATCAAATCTTTGAAGCAAATAATCAGAAAGTGTTTATGTGTGTTTTAGGCAGTATATTAGATCACTGCAGTGAATTTTATCATTTTGTTGGGCACAAGAAGTGCGTGGCTTTAAACCATTTCTCCTCAAATTCATGCTTATGTATGCAGGGACTCTGTAGGTCTCTGCTGGTTGTGGTTTGAACCATATGCATTTTATTTTTACTTTAAAATATTTCCATTAAAATAATAACTTCCAAATAACATCCTTCAGGTTGCACTAGTTCATTCAGAAGTGTTTATGCACGTAATGCATTCACACCTCTTCAAGTAATTGTCGAAATACCATCTCCAGAGGTGTTTTCACAACTACTGGAAGCAGTGAGCTCCAGTTTTATTGTGATGGACGCTTTCAAATAGCTTCTGCTTTCAGTATCAATTACAAAAATGTTGTCACAGGAGAACTGTGCTTTCTTTATGGCCTCTGTTTTGGGCAGGGAGAAATTTAGAGAAAGTCTCCGCGTGCCATCTAGTGGCAGTGCTCAGCCAGTCTTGCTTCTTTGCTTAACCCAGATTCACATTTCTATGCAGTTATTGCAATATGTAAGTGCTGCTTTGTCCTTACTGTTATCATTTTCTTTAAAATCACATCGTTTGAGCCTAGAGATGGTAGCATTCTGCCCCTGAGATAAAGGAATAAATTATGTCTGTGTCTGAACTTTGCCATGCGGTACTGCTTTACTTAAAAGTGCCTTCCTCATATGAAACTGATTTCTGTTAGTGAGGAGAAGGCTTACCGCTAAAATTTGGTATTATTGTAAAGATTTTAAGGCTGTATTTTATGTAACTACCATTACTACCCTTAGAAAACAAGATCTTGAGAAAATAAATTATGCTTTAAATTTGTAATCATTAATAAACAAATTTCTTGTCTCCACTTTAAATCTTTCAGAAAAAAAGATCCATTACAGTATGCTTTTTTTGAAGGCGACATAATGCTACATTTTTTTCTTTTTTTTTTTTTTATTTTAGAAAAATCCAAGACCAGTGACTCACCAGTTCCAACAAAATTTAGATTATTACAAAGCGCGTGGAGCAGACTTGATGAATAAAACCCGGTAAGCTATTTCTGAAGGTGTTTTCACTGAACTAATATCTTACATAAATAAAATGTTTCGTAAGTCTCTCTTACCCCAAATGAGAGTTACATAAGCAGTGCTAAAACCGTGTGTTTAATTCATGACGTTTATTTTGAATCTTTCCTTTTGTTTTATGAAAAATTAAGGTTACATGATAATTGGTCAGCTCACGGGCTTTTTGTTTTAAGGCTAAGTTACACAGTGGCACATTTACTAAAAGCAGGGGGTAAAACATTCAGCCAACATGAGTTCTGTAGCTGAGCTACTTCCAACAGCGCATCTAATTGCAATCTGTAGTATCAATGTAACAGAAGCTATGTGAGTTAACTAAATGTAAAACCAATTTGAAATAATTTTTACTGAACCCTTTTGCAGTATCCCTTCCTCACTTTTTTTCAGAAATGGCTTCTATCAATACAGTTTTGTCTGTTGGTGAATAGTCTAGTGGTGCCCATGCTCCAGCATGATGGCCAAAGAATCAGCGCTGGTGACTGACACCTTTTCCCTGGTTGACAAAAACTATTGTACTCTATCACATTTATTTAATTTTTAATGGTTTCAAGACTTTACAAAAGAAGAGGGAAAAAAAAAAAAAAAGAAAAAAAATAGGAAAACTAACTTAATAATTTGAAAATATCTAAAGAAAACATTTCTAAGATTTTTGGGGGAATAAAATATAAAGCCCAACCTGGAATGACACCTGTTGGAAACTTAAATTCTGAGGAAAGAAATGACCATTAAATCTGTTGATTGTGCACAGGAGAAATTGCTTAGAATAGTTCATATAGGGGAGTAATTCAGAGAAATCTATCTTAACACAAGACTATTCAGAGTAGGTCAGAAATGGTAAATCTGGTCAAGATTGGACTAAAGAGAAAAAGGGAAGATGTGACATTAGGAGATGTTTCATCAGTGTGCAGAGAAATGGGTTAGATAAGCTGCCAGCTCTTTTTCATTTCTAATTCCACAGATGCAGTAATATATTTAAAATATCTTTACAATATCCCTAGCATGTATTGCTTATTTTATCATATATAAAACCTTTTAATCTGTCATATTCATAATTTTTTTCTCTCATCACTCATAATGGCTACTCTCCGAGGATAGAAATGCCTTTGCATAAGGCTTGCTTAAAACAAAACATTTTTGTCTTAGCAAAAAATTGCAGAGATTGAATCATCTTCCCACTGCTAGTTTAAAAATACACTATTCATAGTCAAGGTCAATGATGCTTATTGTGATGGAACAAAATTGTTTGCTTCGTAGATGGAATTCACATCTCCTTGATATTCATATTTTTAAACTGAGGCCTTACTTTTAAATGCATCTGCTGATAACTCTACAACATAATCAATCAGCATTTTTCTTATAATTGTTGTGCACGTCTGGTACATTTAGATGGCTAAAATATAGACATTGATCCATGTTTAATGGCTGTAATCATCCTTTGTGTTAATATATCAGACATTTAAACAGTAAGAATACATTGTTTTTCTTTTCCTGAACTTCACCATAGATTTATATACCTTTTCCAGAGATCTAACACCTTGCTATTGTTCATTTTCTGAAGCTGCAATTCAGAGAAATCACACACTGAATTTTACTTATGGATACTTTTGTTAAGACCACATCTCAACAAGTACTACGTATAGCATCACTATTCATTTTTCACATATGTGGATGTGTTCTGAGCTGCTCATTTAGCAGCTGTCTCAGATCAGAGCTCAGTCACATGCAGGTATTAGGAACTGCAGTGGCTATACTTTCTAATTTTCAAATAATCATAAAACATTATTGCATATTGTTGTTGAAAGCTTTTTTTTTTTTTTTTAATTTATATTTTGACCATAATGGCTTAGATAAGATATTTGGTGTTTATTGTTATTTTTTAGTGCATTATCTCAAGAAATCTCTTTGAAACTATTTGAGAAATTGTATTAAACTTGCTTCTTATCTACATGTATGTCAAAGCAGCAAGTTAAACAACTTAGAAGGAAAACATATTTTTTATTAAGGAAACTTTTTTTTTTAATAGCAACAAGCTGATGGAGACAAATACACAAGGAGACAGACCTTAAAGTCTTCATAATCTCAACATTTTATTGTAGTCTGTTTGCTTCTTTACAAAAGCTTTGTCTCATGCATCCATAGACCATCAGGATTCCAATGATGCAGTTAACTCAAAGCATCCAGTAGCTTTGTTGCTTTAGTAGCTTCTTAGAGAAAAAGATTTTCTTCTATTAAATACCAGGTTTTTTGCTGTCAGTGTTTTTTCTTTTTTTACTGGTCGTCTACACTCCAGACTTACAGGCAAAAGAAACCTAGGACTCACTGTACAAGTCATTATCTGCTTTCTAAGGTGATAGTTCAGGTGAGTTAGTGATATATAGCTCCTTAATTTGGCAGACAGTTCAAACAGACCAAGGGGGAAAACTGCTAGATATACTGATGCTAGGGTTCTGAGTCTCAACAGAGGTATTACTGGCATAGCCCCTAAAGTCAGTGAGGTAATCAAATTAATTGCAGACTATTCGTATTTGCTTGATATCTGCTAAAGTAGCATTTGATCTTTCTTCTTCCACCTTCACAGCTACAGTCTGTTTTCTTTCTGGAATGAAGAAATCATTAAACAAAAATCCCTGTGCTGACTCTTCTGATGCCACATATATGTGAAGGAATTAGAAAATCTCTTCTTACTTCTTTAAGTGTCCCTGCGTAGTTACATGCAAGTGGTGGAATGTCCCTGGAGGTGTTCGAGAAAGCATGTAGATGTGGCACTGGGGGGCATGGTGTGATGGGTTGATGGTTGTACTTGATCTTATAGGTCTTTTTCAACCTGAATCTTCTATATTCTGATTAATAACCAATTCTGCTAGGTAGTACCAGAGAAAAAAATGGTAATGATAAACAGAATAGCATGTTGTTTTTTAAAAATCATTAGAAATATTCAGTTTATATATTCAATTTATTTTTATTTTTATTTTATTTTTATTTTATAATATTCAATTTATCAGTCATTCTGAGGTAACTACAGAAAGTCTTTTTGTAATATTAGCAACAGTAAAATGGGGAGATACGCAAACATCCTGCAATCAGTAGCCAGAAATCGTTCCAGCTTCCGGAATAAATTGGGAAGCAGTACCAGGAAAAGTGGAAGAGTTACAGGAGATGAACTTTGATCCCCTTTTTGTTTCAGTTTCATTGCTACTCCTGAAAACTGGAAAACATTTTTTCTTCATCACTACACAGTCTACGAGAGGATGGCCCCATCTCGTGATTCTGCAAGCTAGCATACATTCTCCTCTTTTCTCTCATTTTAATCTTTATCTATTCCTAGTCTAAACAATGCAGCTGTTCCTATTTTCTAGTTATGTTTAGTATGTGTGTGTGTGTGATCATATTGTGTATTTGAAAAATACATATATATGAAGACAAATAGGGAAATGATATGATAAGAAAAAGCAAAATTACTTTTCAGGTGTGTGCACAAGTTACAAATCACCTATATTAATTTATCTGTAATTCATTTTTAATTAAACTTCCCCAAAACATTCTGAACTGCTTTTTTCCCAGTACAGTGATTGCAAAGTCCTTAATTGAATGTATTTCCTCAACTACTTTAAACACAGCTATTTATATCACTGATGTGTATCTAGGTAAAATAAAACTTCAGGAGTGGAAAGGTCTCTGTGACTGTGATATATTTCTGTACAGGGCATTTCAAGCATTAATTACGTAAAACAAAAAAAATACTGCATGAACGAAGTGCAGTGGCATTACTGATCTCTGGGTTATTTGAACACCTCTACTGGGAATTAGAAGCTGCTTTGCCTCTTTATTTTAGACAGATTAAATGGTTTAGTAATTTCCTCATTCTTAATGTTGCATGTAACTGAAGTGAATTAAATATCCACTGTAGTTACAAATAAAAGGTAACAGTGATAAGGATCGTGACCCAGTACATATTATATCCTGAAGCCATTCTTCAGCCAAAACCACTTTTGCAATCAGAGTTCCCTTTACAAAACACTTGTCTAGAAATGGCTGGCATGGGCAGAGGGTGACATTGGAGCAAAATTCACCTAGCTTTGCCAACCTAAAATGCAGGCTGGTGGTAGTTTTGTTTGTTTAAAGAACTAATTAAGTTTTAGTTATTTTAAACATTTAATAAAATTTAATCCAAGAGAAATAAATATTATAGTAGTCTTGAAACAACAAGTGCAAAAAGTCTTAATAATAAATTTTCTAATGTTTCCGATACTTCAGAGCATGGACTGCTTGTTGACACTTTTTCACATCTTTTTTCATGTAAGAAGCCAAATTAAGGAAAGCGGAACAACTTGCCTATGTTTTTTAGGAAGAAATGACTAAAAGAATTTGTCTGCTATTGGTTGAAAAAAAACCCTCACTATGTTGTTCCTGTGACTCCTGTGTATGTTTCATGGTAAAACACACTGTGATGCTCAACACTTGGATTACCTTGGCTCCATTTTGGAAAACAGTGTGTGCATTCCTACACAGAATCATAGAATCATAAAATTGCTTGGTTGGAAAAGACCTTAAAGATCATCAAGTCCAACCACACTCTAACCATGTGTCGTGCTTTCCTTTCAGTGCCAGTGCTAAGGCTGCCCCACTGAACATCAACAAAGTCTCCAACAGCTTACTGAACTTTGGCCGAAAGCTGATAGCTCCAGCCATGGCTTCAGGTAGCACTGCAGGCCCCCCTGCCGGGGCAGGCAGCTTCCCTCCAACAACAGGGCCAACCCGTGGGACAGCAGAAGCCCCCCAGTACCACCAGCACCAGGCACAGCAGCAAAGAATGATGAAGTCGGAAAGCATGCCAGTCCAGCTGGGCAAAGGTAACAGCAAAAAATGTGGCAGTGCTACAGCAGCAGAAGTCCTTTTATTGATGCAATAAGTTTGTATCTGGAGGGATTAGAAGAGACAGAATTTTGTTAAACAGGATGTTTGCAGTGTAACATAGAATTAAATATTATGACAAGAAGGTGAAAATATTAGGAAGTTTTGAACCTTTGAAAATATTAACAAATGACTTGAGACATACTGGCAAACTCTAGTGTTATTGTAAACATCTTCCTATACATTAATTTTCCAGTCTTTTAAATGCATCATAATTTAACTGCAAGACTAATTTCATATCTTTTTTTTTCAGGTTATTGGCACAAATCCCATGCATAACAATATTAGCTAAATATGAGTGCAGGATGTTAGATCAATTACAGAGTAATTCTTAACAAACAAAATCTTATTCCCTTTATGAGCTGGGGAGCTTATTTCAGAAGCTACTTGACCGATGACATCTATTTGCCTTTTAATAATTTGTGATGCCCCCATGCACATTCTCAGTTTGGTACATACTACTTTTTGGAGCCTTTTTTTATATTTCTCAAGGACAGTCTATTTGAACAGCAAAGTCAGTGAGCTCGGCTTTGGTACACGTTTCCTATGGTCTGCTAGGCTCAGTGCATATTTCTGCTTTTCATCTTCAAACAGACTATGGCAGCATGGTCTTTGAGACAAATGTCTCAAAGTAGCACTCTACTTATGTGTGTATTGTTTTTAGTTGTGGATCATAATAAGTAATGGTTATAATTTTGAGGGCTGCCTGAGTTGCTGACTGCCCTGAACCATTGCACCATATTTTTGAACAGATTTGGAAGTGTACAAGGAAGAAAATAACACTTCCATGGCTCGGACTGATGTTCTTTCTCTATCCCATATCACCCTTTTTTTCCAAAGTCAGTCCTTCCATCATGCATCCCATTCCCAGGAGATACTGAGAGAACAGCATTTGGAGGTACAACTTTTCTCACAAAACAGAGAGGTACAAGCAGTTTTGTAAAGGCTACTACAGCAACTTGGCAAAATCCAGATTTGTAGCTTTTCTTAGAACCCTAGAACCATTTCCAAAATTGCTCCAGCACAGGTTTTGAAAATCCCCATCACTGTGCAAATATGAAACCAAAGTGTGGTAATTTCTCTGCTGTGCAGTGACCTCATTTGATTTGTATTTACAAATGTTGTGTATGCTCCTGTTTGAATCCTTGGTGCAAACCCTGCTTTTGTCGATAGAAGGAAAGTTAGGTCTAGAAAGAAATAGCTTCCATAGTTCTGGATGGGCTCTTTGGTTTGCTTTAAAAAAAAAAAAATCCATAATAAAGTTATCAGATGCCTGACTTTATACCTCTTCAGTTGAAAATTGATCAGGTGGTGATTTGCTTTTGTACACTTAATATGAAAAAATAGTAAAATTTGAAGCAGCTTATAGTAGTAGAATCAGTTGTAGCTTAATACTGAGCTAGCCAATAGTGGGTGGCCTTGTTTGTGCTTGTATACAGTAGCTACTTTGCTAAGTAGTCAAGAAACTGACTTGCCACTTTACATATAACAATCAGAATAAAAAGTGTAGTTAGACTTTGGTGATTGTCATGCACATACTGTGCACTTATTTCTGTATAGATAGTATATCCATATTTGGTGCAACATGTGAGATGTAATTTAAAGGCAACAAAATGTAAATATTCTTTTTTAATCAGTTGAGGTAACAGTAAGATTTATCTCATATATTAGTGCTTGTTCCAGAACAGTTATCAGTACATTGCCTGTAGTTGGACAGAAACTTTGAATGATGGCAGCCAATTACAAGTGCTGACACACACAGCACATAATGTCTTCTCTATCACGTTTTAAAAGTCAGTTTTAAAGTTTTTGCAAGATGATGGTATCTGTACCCCCAAGAAAGTGCTGTGGGCAGTGGGTCCGCAGTGGGTGAGGGCACTTCTCAGTAGCTCTGAACAAAGTGCTTCAGGGGACAGGGGAGAGGACAGAAAAGCTCTTATTATGCTCCCTCTGTTTGTGCCGAAGTACCTTCTGACTTTGTGCGTTGGCTTCTATCAAACTGAATTCTGCTCTAGCTTTTGGATTTCTCAAAGCTGGTTGATGTGGTTTGTAACTATGAGGCTCCTAAGTTCCTGACAAACTGTATCTAACTTTCCAGTGTTCCCATTCATCACCATGTTTTCAGCTCATCTTAGCCTTCAGGAGCTTAGTCATTTAGCTGAGGTAGGCAGAGGCAAGCATTTTGCATTTAAATTGATAGTCATTTGCACTTCCAGTCAGTATACTACTTAGAGATGCTGAGTTGGACAAGGTAACCAAAAGACCAAAATACTGTCAGTCTGACAGGGATGGAGTCAGTAGAGGAAGTTATCCCTTTTTTCTCATTATATTAGTCCTTTCAGGTTTTGAATGCTCAAGTAGTGTTGATAATTTCAATTAATACATAAAGTACTGTGAATCTGAAGAGATTAAATTCAGTGCTTAATCTACTTTGTTTGAATCGGCATGACAAAATGTCTTGAAGGATGGCAAAATAATCCTACCCCAGTTTTTACAGCTGTGCTTTGGCACTGATAGCAATAACTTCTGTCACGAAGCTGCAGCAGTGACAGATGTCACTCACACATACATGAGTGCTGTACTCTATGTAAGGGATAGGTGTTTTATATCAATAAGAATTGTTTCTCATTCCAAAGCTTTTGCACTTGTTGAGTTTCTTTAAGAAGAACATGCATATCATTTAGATAATGTACGTGGAAAAAAAAGTAGACAGACAAAAAGAAATCCTAATTGCAAGCCTGTTATTCCAGATGAGTCTTCAACGTTACAAATCACAGTTGAATGAAACATCCAGACACCTAATTGGAAAATCAGTTCCTTCTAATAATATATTAATCCCATTCAGTCTGTCCTCAGCACAGAAGGCCGGGTGTCATTACTGCTTACTTCTGTGAGGCGGCCTGCTAATACAAAAGGGATTAAAATATTCTTTTGATCCTATGCAGTGAAAGAATTCATAGGCACAAAGGTTAAATTAAAATCTAGAGTTCATTGGATTGTCAGCTGAGTTTGTGGTCTTGAGAGACAAAACCAATGATAATGAAAAAAGCTGGGAAGGAAAAAAAGCAGAATTGTTGCCATTAGTGTTTCGCCATATTCTTGAGCATTCAGAAACTGTGCAGTCTTTGCCTACCAAATGGTAATGTGCTGCCAGGAAAAAAAAAGAAAAAAGAAAAAAGAAAAAAGAAAAAAAGGG
>JAPSGF010000005.1:29196260-29222230 GCA_035772895.1 Perdix hodgsoniae | reverse complement strand
GAAGGGAAGAGAAGGGAAGAGAAGGGAAGAGAAGGGAAGAGAAGGGAAGGGAAGGGAAGGGAAGAAGGAAAGAAAAGAAAATAATTTATCTGAAGTTTAGAAGTTGTGTAGAACTCATTATTTTTGCTAATTTTCATATTCTACATCCTGACTGTGGCAAATGCAGAGTAATAGATGAACAGTTCTGATTAGTTTTGAATTATAGATTTTGTCTTATTCTGTTCTTCTTGGTAACTTTGTCCTTCATCCTCCTAATAACATGAAAGTGATTCTTTTCCTCTTTTCAGAGAGCCAGCCATTGGTTTTATATATCATTTGTGCACATCTTCTTTGATTATTCTTATATTTTCCTATACCTACGGAGGCAGAGGTCTGTAAAGTTTATGGTTATCTCCCTTCTAACTAAACTCAAACTTAGTAACCTTGCTTTTCTTTCATTGTAAGTCTTCCCCACTCCTTTTATCATCTCCTTTCCACTTTATTACAGATACTTATAATAGATCTCATTATATTTAAACTTTATCTCTCCTTTTCAAGATACTGCACTTCCCCACACCCTCTGCCCTGCTGACAATACAACACTACTACAAATGGTACTCAAATACAACACTACTACAAACTACTGACAATACAAACTACTACTTACAAATGGTTGTGAGTCAGTGTGTTTGTGGCCCTTGTGTCAGCCAGCCACAGTAATCTTCAGCAACAGGCAACTAAAGAGCTGGTTTGAAAACAGCACGTGGAGGTTACAGTGTTCCTTTTTGCCCCTAGAAGGGCGTGAATTTTTAGTGCAAGAGGCCCTGTGCATCATCACAGCAAAGTATTTATGGACCTTTGCATACATATGTATATTTTAAGACGTCTTATGCAATAATGTGTTCTGACCACTGCTATCTAGGGTCCTTAGCTTTTGAGTCTGTATACCTCATAAGCATTTCTTTGTTTTTCATTCTTGTGTTTTTTTTAACCTGATTCATTTTGGCTTTATGACCTTCTGGTATATGTTTATGTAGTCAGAAATTAGTTTAAGGACTCTCCTCTCTAATCTTTTAAGGAAGCATAATGCATTTATCTGTTGTCATTAGAATAAGCATAAGAAAATGAGAGGTATGATGAAGTTATGATCTCAGTTTGCTGACTGAGATGCTAAAGTAGAATGAGATGTGTTTAATTGGTTACTAAATGAAGTTTCTTATATCACATTATATATTTGGTTGTATATTGTGGGTAAGTGTTCTGGTTTTGCTTTTTTTACTGAAGAATACTTGAAAATTCTCTCAAATAATGGTGAGGTGGTGGCAGAGGTTGATGTTATATTGTACTTTTGAAGTTACACAAAGCTGCTAGTACCCTAAAAATTGGTGCATGCATAATGCATCTTGAGAAGGGTTGTGCTGACTTCAGCCAGTTATCCTTGCTGTAGCTCTACTAAGATTCAGTGTTGGGAGAATCATAGGCAGTTTTCTTTTTGGACTAAGGAAACTAGTTGCAATTGGTATGAATTGTCTTTCAGCTTTCTTCTTATCTGTTAATCTTGACTACTCCTCTGAATTTTAGAAAAGCCCATTACAATGCAAGAACTCTGCCTTATGACTGGTGACACGCTCTAATTCTTCATACATGCTATTCTTTCTCTTGTGAAATTACTAATTGCATCCCCTGAATGATCCATGACACAGTGTAGTTCACATGGTTGGAGTCGGAATAAAAATTTATATTTCCTGATTATCTTTGCTTCACTGCATCTAGTGTTACATCTATTTTTATCTTTTTTTAATTTTATAGTCTATAAAAATTCTTGGTATTATGTGAACAAATTCCCTCCTGCAACAGTTTTTTCCTCCACAAAATCTCAACCATATGTATTTTTTCTCTTCTTTGGTTATGGAAGTAGGTGCATGCTCCATTTCTCTAAACTGTGATCCGTTCTCAAAATGAAGCTTTTTAATAAACAATATTTGCCACAATAATAGTTCTTTAAAATTTGGACCTTTTTCTCTTGGAACTGGAAGACTGAATATAAAAAAAAATTCTTACAAACCATTTTTTCCATCATTTTACCAAGCTGCATTGTATCATGTGAGTGAGTTCCTCAAATGTATTTAAAGCATCCATCTCTTGATGATATCTGTGAAATTTTACTGCATCATCTGCTTATTGCAGATGAAGTGGGTTAAGCACAGGCCAAGAAATAGAGATATATATTAAATACTTAAATTGCTCTCTTTAATTTTTTTCATTTTTAATCTTAATTTTATGTGAAAGCTATTTTTTTATTAACAAGATAGGAAAAAGAGCCCATTTAGTCTAATTTACAGAATGAAATATTTTTTCATTGTTCTTTATATATTTTCTGGGGTTTCTGATACATGATACATGACTAGAGAAGGTCTGAGAAGCAGCAGGAAAATGCAATTGAAAGAAGAATAAGGAATGGAAAAAGTTGGAAAAAGGAAGTCCTACAGTAAAGGGAGGCTATAGGAAAGAGGGGGATAGACTCTTTAGCAGAGTCTGTTGTGATAGGACAAGGAATATGGTTTCAGACAAAAAGAGGGGAGATTTAGATTGGATATGAGGAAGAAATTTTTAGCAATGAGGGTGGTGAGGCACTGGAACAGGTTGCCCAGAGAGGTGGCGAAAGTCCCATCCCTGGAGGAATGCAAGATCAGGCTGGATAGGGCTCTGAGCAACCTGATCAAGCTGTAGATGTCCCTGTTCAATGCAGGGGAATTGGACTAGGTGACCTTTAAGGATCCCTTCCAACTCAAATGATTCTTTGATTCTATGAAGTCACAGAAGTAGAAAAGGCAAAGTGAAAAGGTCTGAAGAGGCAATCAGAGCAGTGTCCTCAGGAGAAGCAGAGTATAAAATGTAGGAGAGTCGTGGGAGAGAAGAGCAAAATAAGGCAACTGAGAATTAGGGAAAAAATAGGAAACAGTTTATATGCCAGTTTTCTTCAAGAAAGCTTGAAGAATATTAAACTCAGGTCTCTTCTTCTTTTTTGTCCTTTCTGGTCTGTTTTTTCACATAGGATATTTTCTTCTTTGCAAGTTCAATCTGTTAGTCTCCTTTCTAGGATGACATTTTAAATAGATCTGTATTTATTCACTTTAGAAAATGTGAATTGCTGGTTTCATGTGGCTGTGGTTGTGCAATATGTGTCATGTAGGGCAAATGCTGTAGAGTGCTTGGCTCAGACTTCACCCTGCAGGTGGCCCTGGCACTGCTGGCACGTACACCGCTTTGAGGGCAGCCACTGTTCTAAAGCTTAAATAACTGAATAATGTTAAAATGTATGGATAGTTCCTCCTAGTTGTTACCCTTAATTTAAAACATGTGAACTCAACATACCTGGTCTCCTTTTGTTTCTAAATCTGAATTTGTGTTTTTTTCTACACCTTTTTCTTTCATTTCTTTGTCTTTAGTGTTATTTCTACAGAAACCTATATCATGGGAGAAGAACAGTGCATAATGGAGGGGAGACTTACTCATTCCAGAAAGGGAATTAGTGTTGCATTTTCAGAATGGATCATGTACCTACAATGACAAAGTGTACCAAAATATACACTGAATATATTGGGAGGTCTCTGCGTTAATACTTGACATCTCTGAGAGTAAATCTGGTTTGAGTGGAAGCAGATAAGTAAGCAAGAATTTGATTGTGGTCTTGCAGAGGAGACCAGTTTGCACCTCTAACATCTGAATTATTTCATTTGGGGGGATTGTTCTTGAGGCTATAAAAGGAAGCATGAAAAACAAATTCGAAAACTCTTAGCGGTCTTCAGCTGGAAGGAGTGGTCTTTGTCATAAACTGCCCGATCACATACAGCAACCAATACAGCATCATGGTGAAATAACGCAGGGGTGTACCCAAGTGTCCTCACTGCAAGAGTGGATAGCAATAGATTCTTTAGAAAGTCATCTTCATCCAAATCTATCAGGTGAAAATGACCCTAACATTTGAGGCAGGAGAATTTATATTCTTTTTCAAACACAAGTTACGATTTTCTGTTACAAGTCTAGAAATTGTCATCTAGTTACTAAATGTTAAAACCATTCTTGTAATCCAGTGTTCTTGTTTTCAGTTTTCTTTGTCAAGTTTTATAATGTGTTTGTTGAAACAAAAAGGTTTTCCTTTGCAGTGTTGATGAGGTGAGATTTTTTTTATTATGATGTACTTTTGGTCCTCATGCATCATATGGAATCTCCTCAGTCTGTGTATATATGTTAAATATATATTGGGGAAGTATTTATATACATATATATTCATTTATTTATTTATAAAGATACATATATTTAAATATAGATAGATGTAGAGTATATATACAAGGATGCTCAAACATAATACCTTCTATTTTATTATGATGGCCCACAACATCAGAGGCAAATCATGTCGGTATGGCAGCAAAGAATAAACCTTCCCATCGATATGGTACATGTTGTTGCCATGCAACAGATGGCATTAGAGGGGCAGTCTGACAGCGGCATCTGACATGGAAAGGCGTATGGGAAAAAAAGTCTGTTACTAAATTCCTTCATGAGGAAAAAATTGTACCCATTGACATTCATTGACACTTGCTGAATGTTTCTGGACACCAAACAGTGGATGTGAGCACAATGAGGTGGTGGTGCATTTCAGCAGTGGCGACAGCAACAGTGGCTCACTTGCACCGGTGCATATTTTTATAAGTACAACACACAGGCTTTTGTTCATCTCTGGCAAATCTCACCATTCTCTGGTGGAGAATATGTTGGAAAATAGTGCACTGTAGCTGAAAATTTGCTCTATTACATAGTGTTAATGTGTTCTTTGTATGTGTTCTCATTTCCATGGATATAAATAGGAGGCATTAGTTTCAGAGCAGCCTGTGTATGTACTATGTAGTGTGTGTATGTATATATACCTATATGTACATTAAGATCTGCATTTTTCTCTCAAACAAAAATCAAGTTCTGAGTATGTCAGAATAGTTCTTCAATGTCAGTGCATGCTGACACACTTCAACCTT
Source organism: Perdix hodgsoniae (assembly GCA_035772895.1). Lineage (NCBI taxonomy): Eukaryota > Metazoa > Chordata > Aves > Galliformes > Phasianidae > Perdix > Perdix hodgsoniae. The sequence goes on along the minus strand of JAPSGF010000005.1, from coordinate 29,217,218 downwards.
TCATTGATGTGTATTTACAGGGAAAAGAAACAGCCCACTGATTAATTCTCATCTTACTTTACGCTTCTTTTATAGGTCAGAGTTCAAAAATCAGCTCATCTCCAAGCATAGAGAGCTTGCCTGGGGGACGGGAATTTACAGGATCGCCACCTTTGTCTGCATCAAAAAAGGATTCATTTTTTAGCACCATCTCCCGTTCTCGTTCCCAAAGCAAGACTATGAGCAGAAAAGAGTCTGTGAGTTCCTTAACATTTTTAAGCTATTTTAATGTCACACAGCATTACATGTTACAGCCATCATTTCTCTCGTTCATTGAGCACTCGTACTTGAAAATGTTTCCCTTGGCTCATATTAATCGCAAAAGCAGAAATAAGCTATTTAAACTGTTTCTGTTGAGTAACACCTCCATTATGGATTCCATCCCATAGTCCTACTGGAAATGAAACTGTGAAACAGTCCAAAGCCTCTAAAAAGGAAGGAAGAACTCCTCTTTGCTTTGCTTTGCTTTGTTAGACTTTTGGTGTAGCCCTGAAGTTAATAAACAGTTCAGTGAGGAGCACTAATGCTCAGCAGATCCAAACATGTCCATCTGTTGTCCCTGAAATTCTTTAATACATCAGAGATTTCCCAGTGTCTGTAGCATCTGTAGTCACAGTTTTATTTCTTGCACAGCCCTGATCTTTCATTTGGCCACAAGACAGAATGTTTTCAGCTAAGAAGAAGAGTACAAATTTTTCATAGGTGTGTTCCAAATAAATTATCATCTAATAAGACATATTATAGGAGCACTAATTTAATAAACCTTATATGTCTTGGAGCCAGAGGATTCTTGTTTGTTTTGCATACCAGTTCCCCACTGATTTTCTGCTGATTAAAATCCATCTACGTAGGTGGAAAAAAAGTTGTGTTTTTTGTGAGATGAAGCCAGTTCTCTGTTCCATTTTTGCCAGTGTATGTTCATATAATTTCCCATTGGTTTGAATAAAAAGGAAATCGTAATAGCAATATTTCTATGTTAGAGCATTCTTTAGATGTTCAGAAATCTTTGAAATGGATCTAAATGTAGCACAGAAATCTAATCTGAACATCTCAGCACTTTCATCACCAAATAGCAGAATTTTTATTAGTCACATCATATTTTTGGTTTGATATTTGAAACATTTTTATGAAATGCCTAGTTTTTCACAACATTTTTCAGCTTTTGTTCACTAAAACAGTTGTTCCACATACTTCAGTGATACCTAAAGAAAAGCTGCACTTTGTGGTTAGTTCACAAGAAGCTTTATGTTTGCTTTGTATCCATTTAAGGCATACCAAACTGAGTTTAAAGCTAAACGAACAATATCCTTCTGCTTATCCTCATGAGTTAAAGAAAAATAAAAATACCAATATTCAAATTCTATTTTATGCAGTTTAATAGGATCTAAGTCCAATTTTTTCTTACAACTTTTATCCCAGAACTTAACTGGGATAAAAAAAAAAAAAGTCTTAAAACTTTGAAGCCAGAACTTAGGTTTTTTGCACCAAGAGTTTTCTAATAGAATACATAGAAAAATTTACCATGATAATGCTCAGTCAATTTTCAGTTTTCGGGTAAATAGTTTCTCTTATTTGTGAAATTTAATTAATCTGTTCTCATGGACTTTTAACAAAATTATTGATTGCAACAGATTTCTAGTCATTATATTTTTCAATAGATTGGCAGTCATGATAATGTACAATGAGCATTACTTTTCCAAAACATTCTTTGAACTGCAGTAATTTACATTGTTACATTATATGAATAGACAGTTAGAAAAGGTTTTAGGCTGGCAAATTCAATTTCCTTATGTTCAATTCCTTACTGACTTTTAATATAGAAATAAGAAATTTCTCATAACTCTTAGAGGAAAGGTTTGTTTAAATCTGTTTTTGATTCCTCAAGGTTATGTTTGGTTTTTATTTTTCCTGTAAGTTTCATGTTATCCAGTGTTCCACTTAAGGAAAACTCCCAAAAGTTCATCATGAGGTCCCAAAATATCTGCCTCGTAATTGTCCAGTGGTACAGTTGTTTCCTTTACAGCTGTTCTCTGGAGGCCCAAAAAAAAAAAAAAAAAAAATTATAAGCACAATGGGCTCACATCTTTGTTTTATTTATAAAAATTTAACTTTTTTACATTTTTGTCTAATAATCACAGAGATTATGTTATTAAGCACCAGGAAAATTATCATTATTGGAACGTGCCATGCATCAGTCACTTTATAAAAAGATTATTTTAAATGCGGACATTCTATGGATGAAGGAGAATCCAATTCTCCTTCACCTTTGTACTTTTAATTAGTGTCCTTCTCAAGGAAAAAGTGAGAATAGAATACATAAATAAAAATATGTCCTTCAATATAGAATTTTAATAGGTGATTTTCACAGGCCAAAGGACATGTACTGTGACATTGTCAGGATGAACAGGAACATCATCATCACAAGCCATTCCTGAAGTGTGACCTGTATCACAGGTCCAGATCTGGGCTGCCCACATACTGGAGAGACATGACACACTGGAGGGAGTCCAGCAAAGGGCCACAAAGATGGTGAAGAGTGGAGCATCCCTCCTAACAGGAAAGGCTGAGAGAGCTGAAACTGTTCAGCCTAAAGAGAAGACTCAGGGGATGTCTTCATAGTATACCTGAAGAGGGGATACAAAGAAGACTGAGTCAGACTCTTTGCAGTAGTGCACAGTGCAGGGGCCCTCTGAACGCTGGGAAGCACTTTACTGTGTGGGTGACTGAGCACTGACACAGACTGCCCAGACATTGAAGTATCCTCCTTGGAGATACTCAAAACATTCCTAGAGATGGGCCTGGGCACCCTGCTCCACGTGTCGCTGCTTGGAGCAGGGGTTGGACAGATGGACTCTGAGGTCCCTGCCAACTTTAACCAGTCAGTGATTCTAAGACAGCATGAATTGGATTATGACTTATTTAAATTCTTTCTTTCCTAAAGTCTGTCCAACAGGTGAGACTTTCTTTGGAATAGTTATGATCAAAATTGATACATGGTTCATTGCCTCCAGGAATGAGATGACTCCATTTCTTATAAGAGACTCTTATTTAAGATACTAGCATTTGTCTTATATCTGGTCTTTTGTTTTGCTTTTGTTTTTGTTTTTTTCTTTTCAAATACAAAGATCAATGGAATGACTTTTTTACTACTGTTGACAGAAATAGGTGTCCTCCATTTTATTTAAAGATGTGAATCTATAGCCTCAGGCCTGAATCATAGAAAGGCTTGGGTTGAAAAGGACACCAAAGATATCTAGTTTCAATCTTCCTGCTATGTGCAGGGTCACCAACCACTAAACCAGGCTACTCAGGACCACATTCAGCCTGACTTCAAATGCCTCCAGGGATGGGGCATCCACAACCTCCTTGGGCAACCTGTTCCAGTGTGTCACCACCCTCTGCATGAAAAACTTCCTCCTAATATCTAACCTAAACCTCTCCTGTGTCGGTTTAAAACCATTTCCCCTTGTCCTATCACTATAAACCCACATAAACAATCGTTCCCCCTCCTGTTTATACACTCCCTTAAGTATGGGAAGGTACTGAAAGGTACTGGCACCATACCAGATCATGTTTTGGCAGCCTATGGAAGCCTGATGTGATTCACATTATTATTGAGTGGCATTAAGGTGAGTGCTAGTGTGAGACCCACTAAAAGCGTTCGGAATTCTGTTTTGTGCTCAGCAGTGAAATGCCTCTCTACCTCTTAAGACAGCTTACTACTTTCTGACACATAGCAGTTTCTGAAACCATTTTGCCATAAACAAAAACAGGAATATACTAATATATAATGCAGACTAGTGCCCATTATCTTCAGGCTGGGTTGGTCTTGCCGGAATAAAGTCCAAGAAAATTTCCTCTTGTTGCCTGCTTACTGCCACCTCCTCTTCAGCAGAGGAAACTGGGTACATTTGTGGTCCATTTATTTCTCTGATTATGTTGCATTTTCTTATCCAGCAAACGTGAAGGAGAGTGTCTTTTCAGAAAAAGAGCAAAGCTGATTAGAACTTGATTTAGCAAATATAGTTGGCTAGTCTCATATTCTGGCAGAAAATTCTGTAAATGGCTTTCAGCTACAGAGATGTGCCAGAGGGGGATCATTGGATCAAACAATGTAAACTTTTTTGAAACTTTCACAGAACAAAAGCAGGATAAATATATTTGTGACTGAAAAGAAGGTTTTGATCTAGATAAATATGTAATGTGTTTCAAGTTAACAAAAAAAAAATGATCCATTTGGAAAATGTGTTGATTAAAATATTCCTAAAAAATATATTTCAAAGGAAAATCTGGAGAAGTTTATTTTCTTTACTAAAATAATTTGTAGACTTGGTCAGTCAGAATCCTCATTTCTTAGCAAAGAAATATTCCTGAATAAAAATATCTGCATCATGCTGGTTCTGATTGCATAGACTTTTTAATTAAGTCAGGTTTGACAGAATACACTATTGTCCTTACAAGCAGGTAGAAGCAACTGTTACTATCTGTGATTTACTTTGCCAGTTTGACTGATTTGGAGTTAGTTAAGAATACCCCTGCAGATTACAAAATTAACTTATGGCATAATTTTCAATTAAGTAGGCATCTGCTTTGCTGATTTTGGAGCCTGATTTAAGAATATAAGCTTGACAGTTCTGCTCAAGTAGAGATAGCAGAAGAAAATAAAAGGGATTAAAGAGGGTAGATTTAGGTTGGATGTAAGGAAAAAGTATTTTACAGTGAGTGTGGTGACGTTTTGGGACAGATTATTCAGTGTTGTGGTTGATGCCCATTCCTGGAGACTTTCAAGGTGAGGCTGGATAAGACCCTGGGTAACCTGATCTAGCTGTGCATGTTTATTGCAGGGCCATAGATGGCTTCAGAAGTCCCTTCCAACTCTAAGGATTCTATGATTCTATGATCGTATTCTACGATAATCAAGCTAACACTAGACAACTACACATAAAAAATGCATGCACACAAAAGTTCCTTTGAAGAAAAGCATGCCTTTTGTGCATAATGACATATCATGAATACCTTGGATTTCTGTGTATCTTCTCCCTGACGTTTTTTAAATCTCTTTAAAAGGCTTCAAGCAAAGCATTTGTCTCAGTCCATACTTAATCATGCTGAATGTTTGTTTGGAAATATAAATGCTATGAGTAAAGTATCCTTTTCAGTTACACATCATAATGTGCAGCCAGAATAAATTAGTGCCTGTGTTCAACAGCTAATTGCTTGATCAGTGTGTATCAAGCCTAAAGTTAAAGACGTGATGATTGTTTCTCAGGGCCTTAAGTTTAATGAACTTCAGTGCCTTAAAATTTAACTGCAATTAACGCTTAAGGGCACTTGCTTTTGTTATTTTGGTGTGACAGGGCAATCAGACACCTGAAAACTGTAATTCATTTAGTACTTCAGCTTGTCTAATTTTAGAGGCAGATGAAAAGAATAGTGAATCGGTGGTGCTGCCAGGTGTCACATGAGCACAGTTCATAGAAAAACCTCTGAGATGCTTAGGAAGTGTGATGTTTTTCTCTGTTTCCTTCCTCAGGCACTCACAACATGCTGTGACTCAAAAGAGCTGAAAACAATGCGAGGAAAAATAAGCTGCCTTTTTAAGTTTTTATTAGAAATACTTGCATGTTTCATATAATTTTGTAAAAAGACAGCTGTATGCATGAGTGGCAGCTTTGAATTCTAATGCTCCTTATCTTTTCTGGAGTGATTCATTTCAGGGAAAATAAACTGTACTGTGATAAAAGCAGGAAGTTAATTGTTTAGAAAAAAAATACGATGAATAAAAATCCAAGTGGCTCGGCAATGCTTTTTTGTGTGATAATTTGTCTTTTCCTGGTACAAGCAATTCAGATATGTGCAACCGTATTAGAGTTTCCAGTGAGTTCTGCATGGAAACAAATTAGAATTATGCAATTCGAAAGATGGTAGTAAGAGCTTTTTTAATTATTGGAGTGCCCCTTGAAACAGTGAAGGAAAATTTGAAAAATATCAAAATCTGGAATGATTGAGAGTACAAGCAATGTTTATAGGAGGATCAAAGTGACTTAGGAGCCAAGAAATGTGATAATTTACTCCTTTGCAATCATGTTATCAGCAGCTGAGCAGGAACTGGCTCTGTGCATGCTCTTTCCTCCCACTAATTATGAAGTTAATGTTTTAGCATCCCAGTAGCAAAGAGAAATGTATCTGGGAATTTATCTTGTGGTTTGAGCTGCCCTTTTTTCCTTTTAAATGGAAATCTCTTCCCTTCATCCCACTCTTTAAAGATAACACCACAAAATTATTGTCCGTTTCTGTGAAGATCTTAGTACAGAGTACAGAGACCTGTACTTAATTCTCAACAAAAATATTGCCATCTCTCTATATCAGGCTTTTCTTGGGGCTTTCTGTTTGCTTGTTTGTTTGTCTGTTTTCACTGGAAATGGTTTCTGTGTTTGGGGAATTTATTTTTTCTCACTGTACAGTGGATTATAGGTGTGTACTTAAAGTAAGAGTTGTTGGATTCTTATTTTGTATGTTTGGTTAAATCTTTCCATATAAAAAGAACAGAATTTGTACTTCTTTTAACAAGATTGTAGAAATGTTTTCATTTGTATCTATTTATTGTCACTACATGAGCACCATACTTAAGTTTTACCCTCCTTAAAGTCAGAGTTTCTAAATAATAATATCCTAATCTGGCCAGTACTCTGACTCATGGTAGAAGTCATGTCAAAGGTCAAATGCATCTGGTCTAGATAAAGAGGAGTTCAGTGGAACTGTTCTGCAACTGACACCTAAAACAAGTTTAACTGAAGATAAGTTGAACAAGAAGTGTACTGTACGAATCCTCCATAAAGGACATATGTATGTTAAACTGTGTATATTTACATACTTACTGAGACAGCAAATTAAGAAGCATAATTCCATAGGTATATCCTTCTTAACTGGCCCTTTAATTAACCAAATACTTCAGTAACCTAATACTTAAACACGGAACATGAATTTTATTCAAAGGAGAATAATGGTGTATTCATCGTTCCATGTCCATTCAGGAATAGTTACAGCATTATTTCAGAGAGCTCTAAATTCAGAAAATGTGTTTGGTTTTTTTTTTCCTCTGCTCACATTTTTCTTACATTTGCCCTAGTCATCTGTGTGGTCTTAGCATCAGTCAGATGTGATGCCAGCCAATAACAGAGGAACTCATTCATATGTGTGTCTATTTTTAGGCATTTCCAAGTACTAACTAAATAAATATCTCAATTTTATTATTTATACTGAAATACTGCAATATGATTAAGTCAACAGTTTCAACAGCAGCTCTGACAGAAACCTTTTTATCAGTATTTATATTCTAAGGGATCATTTCTATTTTCTTACTGCTCTTTCTGTTGTCCTAACTATTCACCTACCAAGTGAAGCACTACAGATTTTCTTGGTACTTACCCTTCCACAGTCAGCTGTGCATGATTTGTTGCATTCTATAGATCTTCCAGCATAAACTGTCTCACTGCAGTCCCACAGGGCAATGCCAGCAGTTACAAGTTCCTCATGTCCTGTGTTTGCTTGAAAAAAAGTTTTGTTTCCATCCCCAGTTTGTCCTAGGTGAATGTAATCTAGTAAAAGTAACTGTGCTCACATCTAATCATTTCATAGCCCCTTATATGCAGAAGAAGCTTTCTCCAAACATCAGCAAAGCAAATGCCTTATGATTCTTCAGAGCACTCCAAAAACTTCCTGCTTTCCATTGGCAACAGTTTGGTTGGTAACATACTGTAGCCATGTCTATAAGACTAACTAATATCACTGTATTGTTTTCATGTCCTCTCCATATGTGTTTCTGTAGCCATCTGTTCTCTCTTGGCTTACACTGTAAAGTCCTTCAGAATAAGGGTTTTTTATTTATGTTTGTATGGCACCAAGCAGGATGAGATCTTGTTCCTGATGATGATCTGGATGGGATGCAATTAAATAATACATAAATTAATATATAATTTTTTAAAAGTATTTCATTGTTCAGAATTGGTGATTTCAGGTTTAAGTGTCAGCATATGCTGTAAAGTGTTCTGTGGCTGGCATAGATCATAAATTCTGTGGGTGTCAACCAACATCCAACTATCAGGGATTCAAGATTAGTAAGTTAAATTTTGTATTTAATTATATTTAGTTGTTAGATTGAAGAAAAAAGAATAAATTTTCACCAAATGGAAACAGTAACCACTACTTGTTTTCTCAAGGGAAATTTGAATCAAATTAAATGAGAAAGCAATTTATGCCATGCATCTGAATTTTATTTGACATGCAAAATTCTACCAATATCCTAAGGGTATACCTTGTGTGTGTTTTATGAATAAGCACTTAAGTACTGGTAAGACTCTGAACAAGTCCCTGGCTTTAGAATTTCCCTGAATCAAAGTCATTTTTGCAGTTACTTTACTCTAAATTTTTCAATACTTCATCAGAATTATTTTCTAATTTGCCCTGTCAATTTGCTAAGTGCTGAGGGGCTTATTCTTTAGTGCTTTTACTATGAATACTGAAAGAGTGGAAAATATGATGGAGCAGATTAACATAGGAAAAATCTAAAGGCTACAAACTTAAAGAAAATAAAAATAAAAACTACCTTTCCTTTGCAAATATTTACAGTCTGGACAGGTACTCTGGGAGAGTATTTTGGGCAGTACCACTACATGATTATTTTCTCGCATACTTTTTTCATTGCGATTCACCCTACCCGTCACTGAGCACCACCAAACCAGTAAAATTAGACTTCTGTTCCAACACAACTCCGTCACTTTTCGCATTCCGATTTTGATTGCAACACTCTTGCTTGAGCACCTTAGATATCTTGACATAGTCTTAAAGACAGTTTATATTCCATCGCACTTACTACTTGGTAGTGCTGCTAGTCTGATCAGCTTCAAGAGCCACTGAGTTCTCACCTGAATGGAATTTTGCCTGAATGTTCAGGAATGAAATATTGGGACATAAGTAATTGTAAGCCATCAATAACAGAGGGTATGCTTTTTCTTGGGTTTCTACATGAATAAAACAGACAAAACTAATTTTTCTTTCAATTTCTGAATAGTAAGACTGAAAACTTAGTGTTAGTATGAAGGAAAGGCATTACAGACCTTAATTTGTGCATTGATATTCCCAGTTTTCTAGTTCCATGTTAAACTACATATCATGTATTTGGCAGAAACCTTGCTTAAACTGATAAAAGCAAGGATGAAAAAGAATGGCTTCTGCCAAAGCAATTTTTCTTCAGACCTTGGCTTGTGTAGGATGATAAATTCCAGTGACCTTAATCATTTTTACAAACCTTATTGCAGCTTGTAAAGTGATGAACTGTAAAAGAATAGTATTACTGTCACAACTGTAAAACTTGCTGTAATCTGTTCTTGAAGGTGATGACCATTGTCAGTTAGTTAGTCATACCTGTTTTTCTGAAATAGTAAAATATGTTGAAAAAATGAGTGTGGCGGAAGATCTCATTTGAGTCCACATAGGTCAGGAAAAAAGAAGGGTATAAAAATTTTATTTCCTGAGCAGTCTTCATAAAGGTGAGAAGATAGATGAAAGGAAAGGCAATAAAAAGGAAAGAATGAGCTTTGGAAAAAATGGAGGCACTAGAACTGTATAAATTTTTTAAAAAATAGGATAGAAATGGCAAATGATTCATCATAGAGAAATCAGTTTGGGGGGAAAAAGTAAAAAGGAGACGTAACAATGTAGGCAAGGTTCTGGGTGCAGAGAAGGAAAAAGACAAATATGAGAAACATGTAGGTAAATCAGTTCTTTTTTTTTCTTTTTTCTGGTTTTTGGTTTTTGTTTTTGTTTTTTTCAGATTCAGTCTTACCACAAGAAAAATAGTTGGAGATGTGGATACACAGTTATTTGAATAAATTCTTTCTTTGATTAGAGATGAAAATGCTTCCCTATACTACCCTAACTTAGATGGTTTATGAAATATAAATCAAGGAGGCATCACAAATAGCATAGTTCCTTTTCATTCTCCTGTTAAATTAATAACTGATCATCTGTAAGGCTCTAAATTATCAGTAATGTTGAGGGTGTGCTAAAGTTTTTGAAGTTCTGGGACTAAATTTTCAGAAAATATTGTTAAGGTGTTTTACTGTAAAATAACATAATTTAATTTGCACATCTGATGTAGTAATCCCTTTTTTTAATTTGCTGTTGGATTTAGTTTTATTCATCATTATACAGCTCGTAATACTTACATGCTTTATAGGACATTGTTCTCAATAATTTGGCAATGATTTTTTTTCCAATAGTTATTTAGATTATTTTTGAATTTTGTGGTCAGCTAGTTAACCTTTGAGAGCTGTGATTGAGCGGGTTTAAATCACTGTTCATGTTTCTGGTACTGCATCTGTCAGATCAGCTGGAAGGTCAGTTTCTTAAGGAAGGGTGGACCATGTTTTCCTTTTAACTTTCATTTGGTCAGTTCAAAGTATGCATGGGTCTTTGCTCATGTGTAAGAGGGATCGAATTCTCAATGTGTCTTTGTACACAAAATACAAATGGTATCTAGGGAACTCAAAGGTTCCACACAGTGTGACACAAAAGTTGGCACTTACAGAAAGGAGCAGCAAATATTTCTAGACACGAATTGACAGAATCTGCACAATAGCAGCTATAAATCGGTTGTTTCATTTATTATTGCCAAAGAATTTGACTTTAGAGTATTGAAAAAAAGGTGTACTTTCTCTGGAGTGTCTTACCTTTCTCTTTGCGTCTTACCTTTACAAAGCTGTAAAACATTCATAATTTGCAGAATAATTTTTGAAAGATACTGTAAGTAGATTGGTTTTAGAAATGTTGATTGAAAGTGACTTTTGCTCAAACTGCTACTTGAAAAGTACAATCACTGACATTGGATCAAGTCAGTGGTTTTGAATAGGAACTCTTCCAGTGCTGCGCTGCTCTCCTAAAGGAGAATATTTTCCTAATGACCATTTTGAACCTCATAAGAGGCAATTTTTGGCTTTCTATATCATCTGCCACTGCTGAGAATTTGTGTGTACATCTTTGTAATTCCACGTTGTTGCAGCTCCCAGTATCCATTTTAGTCTCCTGTTTGCCAAAATAAACCAGCCCAAGACTATCCTCTAGACCCATAACAATCGCAGTAGCCCATATTGGACCTATTCCAGTTTCTCAGCATCCTTCTTGAACTGATGTTCTCAGTGAGGCCTGGGGAGCACTGAATAAAGAAGAGTATTGACTTTCCTGGGTCTGCTGCCCACATTCCTCCTAATGGAGCCCCGAGCACTGTTTGCACAAGTTGTGATGTGAGCACTTTGTTAGTTCTCATTGAGCCCAGCAGATTCTGTAGCCTCCATATTCTTTCCAACAGGCCTGAAGCACAGCTAGTTCTTTTCATATCTTGATAGGTGCATTGTTTGTTTGCTTGTTTTTTTCCCAGGTGCAGAATTTTGCACCTGTTAAAGTTTCTTGAAGAGAAACCTCAAAAACATGTATTTTGCTTAGTCCTCCAGTGTCTCTTGGTCTTTCTGAATTGAAGTTCTGACTGAGTGGCAACCACATCTCCCAGTCTGAATCTTCCTCCCATTATCTGAAAACCTACTGAGTTCATATTCTGTTTCCTCACATGGGCTGCCAATGAAGATATTAATCAGTATCTCCGTAACAGCCCCTGGGTTACTGTGTTCATTTCCAACCTCCAACTGGATGTCATGCCATTTACTCAACTATTTGAGCTCGAGGGTCTGACCTGTTTTCAGCCCACGTATAATCTTTTGGTTCGGCTCATACCTCCTCACCTTCCAAATGCTAAAGATTTTGGAAATGTGTTATGATATTGCATCCATTTCTCTCCATTCATCTGCATGGCCAGTCATTTCATCATACCAGGCAATCACATGGGCCAAGCATGATTTGCTCTTAGTAAATTCTTGTCAACCTTTCTTGATTATTGTCTTGTCCTTTTCCATGTTGGAAATTGTTTCCAAGAGGACATACTCCACGATTTTTCCAAGGACTAAGGTGAGGCCAACTATTATGCATTTTCTTAGTTCCTCCTTTGTATTTTCTTTAATATGAATGAAAAATTAACCTTTCATGACCTTAACCAGTCATCAAGATTATTCTATAATAGCAGTGATTTTTCATCAATCGGCCATGGGTGTTACAGCCACTCCGTCAGCTCTCTCAGCACCCATGAGTGTAACTCACATAATCTCAGGTATTTGAACACATTTGACTTCTTAAGGTACTCACTTAACCTTCCCAAGCTGTACATGCAGAGGTCTGGAAGTAGATGTTGTGTAAAATGCTATAGGCAGAAATAGTGATGTTGCTGCAGACTTTTCCACGTTGTCCATAATTTTGTTATCTCCCCTAATAAGCAATAGGCCTATATTTTCTTCAAACCTCCTTTTGTTGCTCTCATACATTCAAAATTCCTTCTTGTTACCCTTTCATGTCCTGCATTAATTTTAGCTCCAGCTGGGCTTTGTCCTTCCAAGTGTTGCTGTGCCCAAACAATGTTTGTGTGATTGTCCTTTGTTTCCTGACATCGTTTCCACATACGTGTTCTCCATTTCCACCATTTCCATTTCAATATATGCTTTTATCATTTTAGTTCATTAAGAAATTCCTTACTCAGCCAACTGGGCCTTCGCATACGTTCTCTGTAAATACTGCTATCCAGGCTTTTTCCTTTCTGCCATAGGGTTAAAGAGAAACAATATAAGGATTCCTGTCCCATTCACCCTTGCTCAAGAGCCCTACAGTTACTTTTGAGGTAAAAGGATTTCATATCACCATGTAATTGGTGTCTGCATGAAAAAGCAGAAAGCAATCAGAACACTAGGTGATCCCAAGTAGTCTTTCTGCAACATGGGCCTTGCACCATACAGCAGTCTTCCTGCTAACAGGAGCCACAAGGTACAAGTTTCTATCCTTAGGAATGCATGTCTTCCCACTCTGCCAAGTCTCAGTTGCAACTTCCCTGTCCAGGGAATAAACTTTTACGCTTTGAAAGATCCTGACAGTCTCCTGTTAGTTATCAAAACACACTGGCCACTCCTCACCTGCTGCTGTAGTAACTCTAGCAGAGCAAAGCTCCCACTTGAATTGTCACCCTCAGGAGACAATCACCTGCCACAGTGCTGCAGGTGACCGTCCCAGAAAGGCAATGGCTCATAGCACATCATCACCATTTGGGTATTGTCTTCTTATGCAGTACATCTGGGTCTCTTGTGTGTCAAATGCAAAGTTAACTGTCTTGCTTATTTGCTCATCCTGCTGGCAGTGCTCCTCGGTGCCTTTTCGGAGGGTGCCAGTTAAACAATAAGCTCAAAGTGCATTCGTTCATTTGTTCACTCAGCTTTTTGCAAGATTTCATACTTGGCAGGAAATCTCTTGCACTGTCTGTGAGTTCCTGGCCACATTACCCTCCTTTGTGAGCACTGGGTATGCTGAATGCTTCTGCTGCCCATGCTAGATGCCAGCTGAGCTGAAGGAGCAATGTACTCAGCACCAGTCTCACATGCCAGATGACGAAGAACTTTTGTGCCATTGAAAAGGTTAGTTCTGTAATCTGCTCAAGTGGGTAGAGCTGTCCAAAAGTATTTAAAAATCAATTTACTGCTGTTGTGATCTATGAATAAGAAGAAATAATGTGGGAAACATGGAAATATAAATTACCAGATGTTAAATTTTAATATTCCATTGTACAAGATAATCTGTGCCTCAATTGCTATTTTTTATAAAGTTGAAAATGTTATTTTATACTAAGATACTCAAATACTGCTGCCTCTCCCCATCTTATAGCTAGATCTGAAGTGCACCAGCAATCTAAAACTGATGGTAGATTATTTCTTGCAGTCACTAGTTATATATACATGATCTTCTGCAGAGACTAATTGAAAAGCAATGCAGATATGCATGTGTAGGTTGTGACAGAACTACAGGCTTTGAATGAGGTTAACTTTTCAGAAACAATAAATTGCCAACATCAACTCAATCTCTTTGAGGCTTAAGTTTTCAAAAACATGAGGGATGAGTAAAATAAGGTGAGGGCTTAATAACATAAGAAAACAGTAGTGAAAGATTATTTCATATCTGTAGATTGTAGGTGTGATGAAAAGGTGCATAGCCAGAAAATGATGTTGCTGGATCTTGCAAAATGCTATGTTAAATTTCTCTTTATATATCAGTTGCTTTTGGATATATGCTGTGTACTGTTATGTTTCCTTTGCTTACCTCTCGTCACAGTTTGTGGTGGAGATTAAGATCACTTGTATGTGTAAAACAAGATTGTTTCATTTTCTTTATTCTTGCTGAGCAGTTTTGCATTTATTTCATTTGAAATGTAATTCACAAACTTACATTCAGCAATCTTCATCAAAAAAAGAGTATGATAAAGCTGTAAAACTAAGAAAAACAGGATGCTCACAAGTTACTTTGCCTTCATCTTCCTCAATTTAATTATGTTCTTAAATAAACAAACAAAAAACTGCTTAATACTGAGTATGTCTAAACTTTAAAGGTTTTTTTCTAAAGAAGCGCTGAACTTTCTCCCAGAATCATCTTCACAGTTGAGAGTGGATGCATTTGTAAATAGCAAACAAATTTCAAAGTTCAGAGTTCAAAGAGAAATTCTTGGTTGATGTAGTTTCTATTGTGAATATGAATCATATGGCTTAACACTGGGCCTTAAAACGATTTTGTTAATGGTATTTTAAATTGTACTTCGTGCATTTTTATGAAATAACTTGATAATGTAGAGTTACTCTATTACAGTGAGTTGAAATTAGTTTTCACCTAAACTTTCACTATGTGAAAAGTTTTGCGGAATTTCAGTTGCCTTGGCAGGTTTTTCAAACATATAGAGCTCATGTGACACAAATAAATATCCCAAAATGTATGATGGTAGTGCATCATTGAGGTATAACATTAGGTCTCATTAAATATGTCTTGAAATAGAAAAGTAATTCACACAGAAGTGTGAATTTTTCTCTTTGATGAGTTTATCAGCCATTACTGTTGTGCTGTGTACAAGCAAAAACAAGTAGGTAACCTGGAAAATAAATGTGAATTCTTAACCTTTCCTGGATAACGTATGGGAATGTAGGCAGTGGTTTGTTGGAGTCTTTCGATGAAAAAATAATATTAAAAAAAATCTGAAGCATTAAGACAAAGCCCTATATCCATGAAATCACAAAAGAATTTACAAGTCTTTTAATAAATACACCCATAAAGTGATTCTTCTCATTTCCAAAATTTGCTCAAAAGCAAAAAAAGTAGGAAAAATTAGAAGACATCCAAATGTTTCAAGAGTTGTATAACCAATTTTACTGTATGTCATATAAAGATGTTATTTTTTTTAATGCTTATTGTAGGAGGAGGAATTGGAGGCCCAAATTTCATTCCTACAAGGGCAGCTAAACGACTTGGAAGCCATGTGCAAATACTGTGCAAAGATGATGAACACACATCTTGGTAAGTGCCATACCCTGTATTAACTTGATAATCTTTGCAAAGGCTCTTCTCATGTTTGGATTAGAACAAAATTAATATTTATGTAGTACACTGCTTATTATTTTAGATGTCACACAAAAAATTGAATTAATGTATGCAGTTGTTCAAAAAACTGAGATCTCCTAGAAGGAGTCCCTTGGAGGGCCACAAAGATGATAAAGGTTCTGGACCATCTCCCATACGAGGAAAGGCTGAGTAACCTGGGTCTATTCAGTCTGGGGAAAAGAAGACTGAGAGGGGATCTGATGAATGTTTATAAATATGTAAAGGAAGATGTGTGGTAACAGGCTTATCTCAGTGGTGTGTAGGATGGGACTAGGAGTAATGGTGTAAAATTTGAACATAAGAGGTTCCATACGAACATGCTAAAGAACTTCTTTCTGGTAAGGGTGATGGAGCACTGGAACAGGCTGCCCAGAGTGGTTGTGGAGTCTCCTTCTGTGGAGATACGACCTATTGTAGGGAACCTGCTTTAGCAGTGGGCTTGGACTCGATAATCTCTTGAGGTCCTTTCCAAGCCCTGAGGTTTTGTGATTTGGTACTATACTGGTTATACCATTAAACTTGAGAGTGTATTAGCCGCTGACAGTGCTAAGAAAACATTAGTCGCTTTAGCACAGATGGTCTTTGTTCTAAAGATTTTGTTTTTGTTAGAGGTGTGCTAGAACTCACATCTCATTTTGTACTCTTGTCTGCAGTTCAGCAGTCCCAGAATCATACTTGGTGCATGTAGTGATAGTTGTATAAAATCCATATACTTTCATTAAATATAACATCTGCACAGTGTACACTGGTCAATTTCATTTTGTAAAAATGCGTTAGCGTAGGCTAGCTACTTTGTAGTGTTTTGCTTAGACCAGAAGAAATATGTTAAAATGGAAGCTACCTTGGGAAGAAAGTCAATAAATACTGCATTCTATAATTTGATTTATATATTGCCAACACTAATCAGGAAAAAAAAATAAAAACCTTCAGTCGATTCAGGTATTAAATATACTTAGCTAGACTTCGATAAAAGCAGTATTTTTGAACTGTGTTGAACCAAAGTCCAAAGGTTACTATATTTAGTTATGTGCAAAAAGCACCGCTATTAAGAAATCAGAGCACAGTGCAATGATTTCAAAGTTTGTTTATGTCCTGCAACATCACAGTTGAAGCAAAATAATTTCATGTTGAGTGTTTCAGTGGGTAGAACTAAATATACATTACCTAAATTTACCAGGTCAAAAGGATGTGAAAGCTGAGTTGTACTTGCATTTTCATTTTCTTTTATGTGTGTCCATATAATTTTAGTAGCCACTGTTATGATCCTAGAAAAAGCTATAAATAACTGTGTTATTTGAAAGTTTGGAATCACAGCCTTCAAAAGCCAAGTGTAAACCTCTAAGCACAACTGCTTTATTCTGCTGTAGTGTATTCCTTCTGCAAGGGCATCTGGGCAGCAGGTTAGACAAACGCACTTAAATTCTTTAGCAATTAACAGTTAATTACAATAAATAGAACACAAGAGAGTCTGAGATGACACCAACCTTACCAGTCCCTGCTTTTGTTGCAAACTGAAGAGCTTAGTTGTCTCCAGGTTAGCTAGCAGATGATCCATGGGAAGCCAGGAATAAAACCACCATGATTCTTGCCAGTATGACCTATGTAGAAATCTATCAGGTGATCCTGACATCAGCAAGCTGATCAAGAAAACTCTCAATAGCTCTAGCGAGCAACCCCCAAGGATTGTTTCCAGAGTCCATCAGTTACTCATTGCTTCAAGAAATGACAGCAAAATAAAACTCAGATAATGCCTGGTCATTTCTAGGTCGGAGGAAAGGTTAGCAAGGGCCACTATTGTAACTAGTCTGGTACTGCCTCAGGTGTCTCTTACCGATGAAAATTACTTTATTTCAGAGACCCAAGAGCAGATAACAATGAATTATATACACATAGCGATCAAAATCTCTCAACAGAGTCTTTGCTAGCTGGGACTTTTGATTCTCTTAAATAGGTTACTTTTTACAGCAGAACATTTTTATTGTCTTACTTTGAATTTTTTAGGGCTTTCATATGCTTTTTCTGGTGGGTTAATCAGGTCAGGATATGCTATATTAGCAGCTGCACAGCAAAGTGGTAATTTAACAAAGGGAAGGTCATTTCTTCCATGTGATAATTCCATTTTTTAAAATGTGTAGTGGAGCATTACATTAGTACATTAACCATGGAAGAAGAAAATGGAGAAAATCATGGGTTCAGGTGATAATCCACTATGATCTTTAAAATTTTTTATGACTCACAACTTTTTAAACACAGGATTTTATCCTCTAGATGTAAGCAGGAAATGTTTACATATATGTTCCTTGTATTTGATTATGTTGAAATTCACTTGCTGTCATTTGGCTTTTTAGCTGAATAAGTCAGGTTATTCCGCAATGTACTCTCTTTCCTGCTAGCACTTGAAATGCAGACTCTGCTGTCTAAATAGTTGGCTAAATTATTAATAAAAACATATGGATATGCAGAACACGAGGAGTCACCCAAAATAAATTCCTTCTAAGTTCTGTCTAAGGTCTGCCTTTTAAATCCTGTTCTAAATAGTTTGTGCAAACTTTGTTACTCAATTATTACCTTTTTTCCTGCATTATATTTGCAGCTTGCTTTTTAACAACACAGTGTTAATTCTAGCTTATGGAAATGTATATCCAGTGTGCAGCACAGAACTACTCAATTGGGCACTGTGAACAGAGAGTATCAAACAATTGTAGTATGTTCTTCCTCTTACAGGAGGGATCCTGATGATATCTTTTTAGAAAATGATTTTGTTTAATTAAAATCTCAATCAGAACTCTTTGCCACATAAAGTGACCAGATTTCTTTTTACCAAGAAGTTTGCCTTTTACCTTCCTATACATTTCAGCAAATACCTTTTATTAGCGCTTTTTTGTTTGTTTGTTTGCATAGAACATGAGGAATGACCACAAGGGATAGAAAAGCAGTTTTTATTTTGTTCATGTATTCAAAGATGCTTTTATTAAATGTTTATCTACTTCCGTACAAAACACACGTGGTGAACCACACAGCAACAACATAATTAACTGCTTGTAATATCAAGGGATGTTACCATGGTAATGAATGATGATTCTGAAATATTACTACTGATTGCTACGTGTAGAAATTAGAAATAGGCTTTTGATCATAAAAACGGGAGAAAGTCATTGTGTGGTTTTTGTCTCCTTCTTAGAGCTGTGCAGCAGAAAGAGCTTTAATTTTCATTCCCCTTTCCCTTTACGGCTGAAGCATTGCTGGGGTGGAATGCCTTTTAATGCCTCCAAGGATAATTGTTGAAATTTGTGTATGTAGAGCTGTCAGACAGGAAGGCAGATTTTGCTTCTGTTACCACCCTTTTCCACCAGCTTGTCATAGCTTTCAAAAGAAAAAATTCTGTATGTTCCATTTTTCCATTAATGAAATGAAAATGCATCCAATCTTGTAAGCTTGTCCTGCGGCTTTGTTTGTAATATAAATGCAGAATAGTACTCAGCTGACAGTGAAAGAATATATTTGCCATGGCTATTACTGCTTCAGCATTATCACAGATATATTTTTTCTGATGTTTCCTTTCTACCCACACTGGCCTTTTTCGGGGAGTAATATCCCCTGTGCCTTCAGTAATACAGTAATTTTCTTCAGCTGTTTTTTTTCTGAGGTACTTTTCTGTTAGTGCTCATAAACTCCTCAGGGCTCAATGATTCAGAAAACTATAATATAGTGGTTAAATATTGCAGTATTTTAACCTAACATAATGTTACTTACTTCTTGAATAATTTTAATTGCTTCATCTTTTTCTTTAACTGTGTCAGAAGAAAGGGATTGAGATAGCAGATGCCATCAGATGTCATATTTCTCCTGTTCAATGTGACCTCTCTCTGATTTCTTAGAGCAGATCATGAATTATTTCTCTAAGAAATCTGCACCCCGGTATCAGTCCCAGCGTCCCACAGTATCTACTGGTGGGCTCCTCTCTTCACATTTGACATGGAGTTGAGTTTGAGGTGTTGGTGATGTTCTCAGACAGCCAAGCTTCATACATCTCAGGCCTGAGACCACACAATATTGTTAAGTGGCAGTTCAAATGACAGCAGTTAACAATAGTGCCGTCTGCTTTTCCGGTATCCTTAGGGTTTGGTTTTTGTCAGTACCCACCCAGGATTAAAGCACAGGCTCTTAGCAAAAAGTCAATAGAAATTCTGGAGAAGTGTAAACCCTCCAATGGCCCATAATAACATGAGAGGTTGTGAAAGATGTTTATGAGTTGGACAGTTTTGCTCCAGAGAGAAAAGTGATGAATTTTAAAATGTCATCTGTTTATAAGGGACAGGAACCAATCTGTCATCACTGTTCTTAAAACTGAAGTACCTAATATTTGTTTTCAGAAGAGATGCAGCTTCAGACCTCCAAGTATGTGAAAGTGCAAGTACAGCAAGTTCTTTTCACGAGAGGAAATTTTTAGCTATGTAAATCTTTATATAGAAACTATGCCTTTCTGATAGGTAATTTATCAGGTTGTGAAAGTATAGAAACTAACATCATTTCACTCTTGCTTTTCCTTAAGGGCTGGGCTGTATAAATACAGGCATATTACTTCCACAGTGAGCTGGGGTCCAGGTGCAATTTAGCTACTTTCTCACAGCATAGACCCTTTGCTAATAAGCCCGGTATACTCACTGCAACTCTGCAGAGAGTAAGTTCACATGGTTCTGCACAACACCCTAGAAATATGTGCAAAGGTACCAACAAAGGTATAACCATGTTTATGCAGAATAAATATGCTTGCCTGCTTTTCATCTTCCTACTGGAGCTTCTACTGCTAGAGAATAGCCCAACCTTTTGGCTTTCCTGGGCCACACTGTGTGAAGACGAATCGTCTTGGGCCACAAATGCATAGATTGCTCCAAAAGTAATGCCTTCTATTTATTTCCATGGAAACTATAACAGATGCAAAGAGCACATAGTAAAATAGGAAGCATTACTTTTGGAGCAGCCCTTGAAATGCATATATAATATAGTTAATGTATATAAGGAACAAAACTTATTTTATTTTATTTTTTTTATTGTTACTGAAACATAAGGAAAGGGAAGCGACAAAACCATAAAATTAGTGGGATATGTGACCCTGTTTTTGTGGAACCAGTGCATCAGACTGGTTCAGTGAAAGTGATTGCCATTCTTTGTGAGCTCCTAACATCGGAGATTTTAATTACATGTTGCTCTTCCTGCGCTTCACCCTTGAAAACTGCTGTTCACAAATGTATGCGCTGCCAAAAAGCAGTAACATGTAAGGTATGATTGTGAAGCGAGGGCTATTTCTCTCTGGTAAGATGGGACTTGATCGTGTCATATGTTTTACTTGGCTGTCTG
>JAPSGF010000005.1:29176118-29190197 GCA_035772895.1 Perdix hodgsoniae | reverse complement strand
TAATAATAATAATAATAATAATAATAATAATAATAATAATAATAATAGGTCCTCTTTATCCAAAACATATGTCATCTTCTACTTGAAAATTCAAGGAAAAAATGTTTGAATTGCAGCAGTTCTCTATTAGACAACTTTAAAGTGTTTCCAAACCTTTCTCTCAATCTTTTTTCTCTGACACTACTACTAAAATCTGGCATTAATCTTCCTAAAGTAAATAAAATCATTGTATTGATTTTTACTGCTGACATTCATCATTCCATTCATAAATCCTTAAAAATCTCAATACATTTCTTCACAGTAAAAGCTGATTTTGGTTGCAATTATAGATACTATTTTTTTTTTAAATTCTGACTTATAAACATCTGTAAAAAACAGAAATAATAATAAATTATTTCCACATCATGAGGAAGGTCAACATTTACTCTCACTCCTTCATTTTCCCCATTGTTTTTAGATCTCCCACGTTTATCTTTAGGTTTGATGCTTGTCTTGAACTATTTTCCTCGTCCATTTGCTTAGTCACTATCCGTACCTTAATTGCTAATGCATGTTTGTGATTTATGTGGGGGATCAGACACTACAGATATGTTTTTATTTCTAATGCTGAGAAATGGAAAAGATGGTTGAATTCAGGTTGTGATTATGTATTATTTTCATGCCTATGAAGATTTGGACTTCGGACTTCTGATTTTTAAAGTTCTGAATCTTTGAAAAGTAGAAAATTGTTACTGTTTATTACACATTGTAAAATCTCTATCTAAAGTATAATTTTATAAGTAAACGTTTACATATTTTATTTACCAAGTTGAAGGATAGGACTATTTATGTGTAAGAGATATTAAAAGAGAAAGCAATGTTGTTTTTTATGCTTTCTCTCAATTCACAATGCTGTGTGTTTGAGGAAAGATCTAATTTCACATTATTTCTAGCCTTGATAATGCAATCTTTCTAATGTAAGATTCATACCAGACTTTGTTCAGTTGCACTGTTTGATTTCATTGCTGCTGGAATCTTCTCCTGTTGTACGATAAATAATAAGTGCTAAATAGTGTAAACTTGCATCTCCTTGTTCAGATGTGCTCTATGCAATGCTGAGTCATCCTACCCAATCATTGCTCTTGTCCTTGATCATGCTGCCTTTCAGAACTCATCTGTTGCTGCCTTCCACAGCTCTTTTATTCCTTCTGCTTTGCAGATAGCTTCTTTACAAGTTATTTTATAATTTAGTTTTGGATCATTTCCCTTCACTGTCCTTCTTTTTCATTTATACCTACTACTAATTTCTGGCCCACACACAATTTTGAACTTATTTATAGGTGAGTTTTAAATCCACATTTCTACCTTTACACTCTCATCTAGTCCAGTCTCCCACTTCTCATTCTTTTGCTCTTTCTTCTGTAAACACAAAACTAAGCCATATTGCACAATGTTTTTAAATTGAAACCTCACACACTAATTGTCAGTCTCTTCATATTTATTCTTGTCAGTGTTGGTTTTGGCTTTTCACTGACTGGGGCTCTGAACCTGTAAGATAGTTTTAATAACAAACAAATGAAATGTGTGTACACAATGGTACACACATGAGCAGCAAATCTTTGTTCTCAGATGGACATAACTGAAGGATTTGGGGTTAGCTCTATGTGTGTAAGACATCAGTGGCACAAAAGAGTGTCTTTTAATTTTCAGTTGACTATCTCGCATTGTAAGTGGGTTATTAAGATTCACAGGTGTTTAAGGTTTGAGGAGGAAAGGAGCAGTTAGGAGGCTGGGGAAGGACCTGCCATAGATGAAGCGTTTGCATAGTTCTTGAGGCTGGTTTGGACTGCAAGTCAGGATTTTATGTAGAACTTCCCTGGTGTGGAGAAAACCAATGCAGCTCCATCTGTGGTGTATATGGCACACACCATATACCAGCTTCTTGAAATATGTCCTTGGAGGACCACTGTAGAAATAGATGACAGGCGTCTTCTGAAATGACAGTATTGCACATCTCCTTCTGCCTCATAAATTTTCTTCAGCCTTGAGTTTTTCATCTAAAGGAAGGGACTGGAGAGGGAGTGAAACTTTGCATTGTGTGAGAGAGAAAAAGAGTATTCCAGTGCTTGCAGTGGCCAGGATCTAAATGAAAATTGCAGACCTCTTGCTTAAAGATGGAAGTAATTCCATTGGCCACAGAGGCCAGTGTTTTATTCTAGAGCCCATAAGCAATGAGCCCATCAGTACCTTGGGGCAGTAGAGGTCTAGCAAAAGTGCAGGAGCCAGCAGGAGCCTGGCAGCACTGACGTGTTTTGCTGGCCCCACTTCCAGAGCTAATAAGGTTGTCAGCCTCCAGGTCTGTCTGAAATTGTGTTTGCAGGTCACAAGGTTTCACTGTGAGGATGTAAATCAGTGGTAAGTTGGCAGCACATTAGAGGTTATTTAGGGAATGTTCTCTCTTTACCTTTTTTTTTTTATTATTTGGTGTTGCAGGAAATATTCAGGAAGTCATCTTACAAGAACACTTGGAAAAAGAAGATGAAATTCTGGTTTCCTTGGCTGGTTTGAAGCAGGTATAATGATTGCTTAACTTAACCTTCTTGTATCCCTTTGCACTGTTAATCCTCTTTTTTCCCCACTTCTAATTGTCTTTGTGTACTGCTGTTTTATTTTCTGTTATAGCTGCTTTACTAATACTAATGCATCGAGTATTGCAGAGCACTTTTATTTAGAAAGTAAAACTGAGCTATACGGAGTTCAAATGACTTGCACAGTGTCTGCTACCTGAATTGTTCTGGAGAGGCCTTGAACAAGAGCTGAGGCAACGCAGTTCCAACTTCAGCATTTTTCTTAGTGCGACATGTGCATGCTGTGCAATAATCATATTTATGTCCCCATTATTTTATTGAGTTGCCGCTTGAGTGTCATTCAATCTAAAGAAAAAATGCTACATATATAAAATGAGAATGCTAATGAGCATCTGAAGGTCTGATTTCAGTATACTATGCTCCTTGGAAATTCATTTTATCAGGAATGATATGACATCCTAAATTTATAAGAGGAAATATCAGCAGTTTCATCCTGTTTAGATTTGTTTTCTAGATTCTGTAACAACAACATTGCAATTATATTTACACCTTTACATCTTTAGCCTACATAGATATTAAGACTGACTTATTTCCTATCATCAAAGCGACGGTTATGGGGAAATAGTGTTTGAAAGCACTCTACATGGAGCTTTAAAAAATTCAGAATTCCTCCAGACTTCTAACTTACAGTCTTTCCTCTCCTATTCAACAACAGATCAAAGATATTCTGAAGGGTTCCCTGCGTTTCAACCAGAGCCAACTGGAAGCTGAAGAAAATGAGCAAATCACGATAGCAGATGACCATTACTGCTCCAACAGTCAGAACAAAGGGACTGGTGATATCCTAAAGGGACCTGTTATGACAAAGCAACAGTTGATCTCAGGACGACAGGTAAGATAAAATATTTCAAATGGTTCACTGATGAAATTAGTCTTACATTTCTCTTCAGCATGACTGACACTGCATGAGACACACCATTTACAGCACACTCACCCTGTAAAAAAAGATGAGTTCTGTCAGAAACACAACTTATTTCTTACTGAGATGGTCTGGCCTTAAGCACTGAGACCCGAGTTTTCTGGTTCATATTGAACCATGGTTATTTGCATCAATTCTTCTATTGTAGTGTTATACTCCACATACAGATATTGAAGTCAAAATGTTAGCATTGTTTGCAGAGAGTAGTTCTTCTTTAAGATTTTTAAATCTACTTCTGAGGTTAATTTCCTACAAACAAATCTCAAAACTGGAGGCTAATAATCCCATATCACTTGATTATTCTCATTGTCCTTCTATTATGTAAGAGCTGATTGTCTGCATTGCAGTGTATCCTTGGCCAGTGCCAAAAAGGAAATAGCAAGGAGGTTACTTTTACCTTCCACTTCATTGTATTGACTTTCTCCTTGAATCAGTAAACATTTTCATATTTATATGCACATTTCTATATACTTTTCCATCTTAGACTCATCTGCCAGGCCACAGTGGGCACTCACACCTGTAAATGAGTGGCAGCACTGTCACCACAGAGTCTAGCACAGTCTGCAATCAAGTTAACTCCTGACAAGTTTACCTAGGAACTCATTTTCAATTACTTATTCTCAAATAATAGCACAGTTGCTTTGATTTATGATACACGATCCTGCTGATTTAGACCATTTTATGAAAAAAACAAATATAAATAATATTTTCCTTATATTTTGATATTGGAAAGAATGCTGTATTTTTTTTTCTTAGTACTGGCAGGTTTACAGGCTGAAAAAAAAAAACTGATGGGAGCATGTTGGAGCATAATGACATCCTAATTTTGCATTTTATTTCCTAATTTTGTTATTAAGTATTTTTTACTTCCACACAGAAATGGCAGATAGTATTTTTTACTATTTTTACTTGGATTTATTATAGAAACTGGAAGATAGAATGCCATATGAACTAACAGCATGCAATATTATTGTGTGCTGGAGAAGCCCTAACTAAGACACCTATCACTCAGCAGAAGTGCTTGGGCATTGCATTCTGAGAGCTGGCAGTGGGGCAGCTGAAGCTTGCTCTGTGCAGGTTTCTTTCCAATGGAAACTTTGAGGGCTCATCCCAGTGTGTGGTCAGGATATGTGCCTTTAAACTGAGCAACACTCTCAGGTCCCACAGTTTCATTGTGCTCTGTGAGGCTGCTAATAAGCCAACTACAAATGATGTGTGTAGAAGCTGTACTAGCCAAGCTCCATAAGAGTATTTAATGAGGCATACATTTGTAGATACAGTGCATTCATATCTGTTGGCCCCTTCATGTGTTATCATTTCGAAGTTCCCACTGCCCCTATTCCAGAAAGAGATATAGAAGATTCAGATTAGAAATGCTCATTGCAATCCTGGTTGTATCTCCCCATTCCATGCTGTTCCTGAGACCATCAAGTTTAACTGCTGTGTCTAAAATCAAACAGAAAGAGGAGGAGAACTTTGGATTACCTTTAAAAAAAAAAAAAAAAAAAAAAAAAATCTACTAACTTTAGTAGCCTATGAAATTAAAGTGGTAATTACTGGAGTTAATTGTTGGCCTAGTCTAGACCACATCACTGCCTTTTAATTCTGGTGAAGAAAATGGACTGCTGTAGGTCAAGCTGGGAGCAGTTATGGAGAGCTGCAGGGGGCTTAAAAATTCCGACCATTTCTAGGCCATTTAATGCATTTCTTTCTAAAAAATATTTACTGTATTTGCAGTTTTTTGACTTTGGTAATGTTTAATGTGACTTACTGTAGAGATTTTTCTCTAGTGAAATTATAGGGACCATTCTGGAACAGCTGGAAAAGGTACAGGTGTAGCTATCATGTAATGGAGTCTTTTGTGTGTGGTTGTAATATAAGTGTAAGTTTTCATCTTCTAAATCTTCTTTTTTGCCTCAAGCTCTTTTCTGGAAAGTGAAGATAAGGATACAGCCCTTCTTTGGAAATGAAAGCTGCAAAATTAAAAATGCGAAAAATGAAGATAAAAGGCTCAGAGAAGTAGAGCATTTGTTGGAATGTTTGGCTCTGGTAGCAGTGTGCGGTTGACAAACAGAAGGCTTCTGTTGCTAAATAATGAATGATAATTAACACATTATCTTGCCTTTATGTCGATTCAGAGAAGGAGGCAAAATGAGCTGCTGTTCTTCTCAGCTTTCTTGAATTGTGTTCTTATGGTTAGTTTTAACTCATTCACAGTATGAAGGAGATTGAAATAAGCTCAGTGCTAGTAGCTGATATTCATCAGAAAAAAATGTTTGGAGAAGCCATATGGCAATGGGTGTAAGGTTGTTAACTTTCAAAGCTACCGGAAGTATAATTCTGTCATTTTTCATTTATTCAGTAGTGGCAGCAGATGGGGGAAAACATGGTTCACGTCAGCATGAGTTTCCTGAAACAGAAATAGGCAGAACAAGGAGGGAGGAGGTATTTTACCTCTGGAAAAAGTACCAAAATATCAGTGTGATCTGGGGGTAAGCAGACATTTACAGTGGTCCTTTTATATCGTTTTTGAGTCAGTATACGTAGTCTGCTGCCTGTCTGATACTTCAGTGATCTGTTGGTCTCTTTAACTCAAACAGGAAGTATTGGTAGAATGAAAAATAGTGCTGCAAAGCCCAACACTGACAAAAGGAATTTAGGATGAGTGGTTCTTTTTCTTTTCCCTTCATTAGGGAACAGGATGCTTTGGGGTTTTTTGGGATGCTTTTGGATTTTTTTAAGCAGAACTTGAGAATTTACAGCACCAGAAAAAGTGCTTCTAATCAGGCATCCTTGCTGGAGTCCACTGCCATAAGGTAGACAGCCTGTTAGCTGACCTTGGAGATGCCAAGCAAAGAAAAGAAAATACTGATCTTGCTGGGCAATTGTGTCATAATTCCTGTGGCAGAATCACAGAGTGATTGAGATTGGCAGAGACTTCTGGGCCCATCTGCTCCAACTCAGAGCAGGCTGCCAGGCCCATGTCCAGGAATGTTTTGAAGATCTCCAAGGAGGAGACCCCACAGCCTCTCTGAGCAACCTGTGCCAGTGCCCACCTAGTCAAGAAGCATTTCCTGATGTTCAAAGAGAACATCATGTGTGCCAGATTTTGCCCATTGTCTCTTGTCCTGGCACTGTGCACCACTGAAAAGAGTTTCACTCTGCCCTCCTTGCACTCTCCCTGCAGGCCTCTGTACACATTGATGAGATGCCTCTGAGCCTTCCTCATAGCAGAGATGCTGCAGCCCCTTGATTATCTTTGTGGCCATTTGCTGGACTCTTTCCAATACATCCATACACAAGATGGAGCTATCCTGATGCAAGGGCTGTGAGAACTGAAATAGCATGATTCTGATAGCTTAGAATAATAATGCATATAATTTTGTAAAATGAGGCTATATTGCATTGACTGGAAGTTATTAAATAGAAATGTGGAAAGAAGCCAAGTGAGTTATGCAAGAGTTGCCGTTTAAAGGAAGGTGTGTTTCTTTTGTAGAGAGGCAAAAAATGCAGAATTTTAACATGGTATTTAGGATTCCCAGAACAGCTCCACCTGGACCTGTCTCGTGGCTGTGCTGGGTGCCTACAAAATCAGGTAAATGCCAGCACCAGACTGGAGCAGAGCAGCAACACTGGGTAGCCTGTGGCCCCAGCCCTGGAGACGGCAGCAGACTGACAGCATCACAGACCAAAGGAGAGTAAATGCTAATTAATAACAAATGATGTCTCACATGACAAGTGCCTAAGTAGAGATGTATCTCTCCTTGTAGATCTCTTTAATTGGAATGTATTTGGGAAGTTGTTTATTCACATTTGGACTACTCTGATTCTGCACAGTCTAGCAGCTATCTTATGTTGGGACCATTAAAACTGAGCTTAAGACATTTCCATTTGAATGATAGAGCACTCAAATGGGTTATTTACAAAACAGAGTAATTGACATAATTGTACCTAGATACTAACTAGATAACAAAACAGATTATTTGCTACAAGGGGAAATGTGTATTTCAACTCTCATTCATACAAGTTTTGTAAGGAAACAGGTCATAATTATGCATTTGTATTTCAGCTAATGCTAAATTTGTGACTTTTAACAGTTTGAAATGAATTCCTTCTCAATTATTGGTGGGTGTTTGCTCTCTGAGTTACTCTAAGCTACTTACTCTACAGATCCCTTTCAAGAGTATTCTACTCTATAATTACTAATCAGAGCAATGCAAAATTGTTCTCGGCTGTAATAAAAATTTGGTAAAGCAAGTTTTGTTAGAGGCCATAAAAATCTTAAATTCAAGTTGTGGCTTGGTGATACTTGTGACAGCCTCTGTTCTCCGATTTTATGTACTATGCCTACTTTTATCTCATTCTGATTTTTTCTCTTTGTCTTTTTTGTTATGGATTTATTTCTTCTCTAGTACCTGCAACCTGTATTTTACCCTAAAGTAAATTTACATTCAGTCATAATTAAAGGACTTGTGTGTGGCACGCACATTTCCATACTTCTCCTTTCCCTTGATCTTGCATTACTGAAATCAGTGTACTGTTTTCAATATCACACCACTTCAGGACATTTGTCCCACTCAGGCCACTTGGTAGGTTGCATTATGGTGCTGATACATTGGCAAATAAGAAGTCAGTTGTATTACTGTTGGAGAAATATAGTGCTGGATAGGAGTTGAATCCAACTCTTGCAGAAGAAACTAGAGGCTATTGTCCATTTACTTTGCAACCACACTAATACGTTGCCAGTTTTGTCAATGTGGGAGAAATCCCACCATGCCATATATGGCAGTCTTCCCTTCTAATTACATGCAGAAATGTCTTTTGAAAAGCTGAATACATCCAGTTGGAATATAAGATTGCGAGATCGTTTTTGGTACAGTAACATTATTTGTCATCCACCATTGGAATGCTTTGGGACAGTCATTTCCCAACATCTAGCAAGATAGATTAAGGATTCCCAGATCCAGGTCTTCTGATAAAGTGAGACAGCTTAGTTCTTCAGCCCACAACATCAAGCCTTGAAGTCCTGGGAGTACAAATCTGCCTTGAAC
Source organism: Perdix hodgsoniae (assembly GCA_035772895.1). NCBI lineage: Eukaryota > Metazoa > Chordata > Aves > Galliformes > Phasianidae > Perdix > Perdix hodgsoniae. The sequence goes on along the minus strand of JAPSGF010000005.1, from coordinate 29,181,600 downwards.
TGCTGCACACTAAAATATGATGTACAGCTCAGATTCCACTGATCAGAAATTTATCAGGAAATTTTATGTCAAACCACTCTGTTGAAGAACTGCAAGATACCATTGTACATGCAGATCTGCAAAAAATACGTTTGTCTTTATGAACTTCAATAGAAAAATAACAGCAGTGTGAATAGAATTGCCTAAAATCTTCACAGCTGTGTTTTATGCATTGGATGCCCAGCTACTGTGAGCATGGTACAGATGCACTGTGATAAGGAAACATATAAGGACTCTGTATCTGATGGTAATTTTAAAGCTTTTGTACTGTTGTCATTAATAATTTAATACATAATACATGTTGTTGGTTTTTTTACTTTTTGATATGGGCGTTTCAACTTTTGAATAATGATCATTCTTCTATCCCATTCCTGAATCACCGTTGCGTGTCAGAAAACTCTTTTAAAAAGTAAAATGGGTACTGACTTACAGTTCTTTCTGTGCTGTTGTCTTACAGACTGCCACTGATTCAAGCACTAGAGAGAGTAAGGGTGCTGATGACTGTATTTTGGTTTCCAAAGAAGAAGGAAGCAGAAGTGCTGTCCCAGAGCCAGCACAGTTGCTTCAGACATTCAAGGAGTCAGTGGAGAAGCCAGAAGCTCCATCTCGTCCTTCGGTATTCTCTGACCCTCTGATGGGCTCCATCTCAGCCTCCTCCAGCAACCTGAGTTCCAGCCCTGATGACAACAGTAGTAATAACAGCAAAGATTCTGACTTTGCTATTGTAAGCCCACTGGACATCTAACTAAACTGACTGGGAGAAATTAGAAGGCCAGCTGGTACACCTCAGCTCGGCTTCCAGTGGTTCCACAGGTCTGGACGGTTCTTTGGATTAGAAGGACAGAAAATAGGTGAAGGTAATGCATTCAGCTGCCAAAAACCTAGGTTAAAAAAAATACATTTTTTGTTGCGACTCTTCAAAAAGAATATACATCTTGTAATGACTGCCTTAAGTAAAAACCCAGTAAACCTGGTTCTAATATACAGTTATTCTTAGTTATAGTCTGTCTTACTTAGGAGCTTTGTTACTGTAGAACTGTTGCTGTCTCGAAACATAGAATAGTATGTGTTAGGTACCATAATGGATTAGGAAATGCATAGGTACTTGACATCAGACCTGAAGAGGCAAAGACAAACTAGATTTAATATCATCCTTCTGCAAAATATGCTAGACTGGGTTTTCTGAATAGGCAAGGATATTGCTTCTTCAGAGTCTGTGACTAGAGAAGTAGAGAATGTAAATCAGAAAAATTAAAAGCATCATTCTGGCACTTGTTCTCAGTTGAGGAATCCTAGTTTCTTTCTTTTCACCCAACAGTAGCCTGAGGTATGTTAAAGGCACTGGTTTGTGTAATAGTTCCTCAGCACTGTGTTAAAGTGAATGTGTTACAAATTCCTTGAGAATGGGGACCTATACAACAGAGCCTTACTTCCCTTTGCCTACTATTTTTCCCCTGGAGAATTCTCAGCTAACCTCTTTCCCTCTTAGTATCTGTGTGCTTTTACTCCCCTGGCATGAATTAATTTTTATTTTACTGAGATTGCTACCATCAGAGAGTAGGGAAATTACATTATTTCATAGTGTACACCTGAGCCAGTTGATCTAAAATTACTTTGAGTATGGTAACTTAACAGGGAAGGGTGCAAAGTGATATAAAATGTTCATAATTAAAAGCACTTTACGTCTCCTTGCTATTATCTTCTATATATTCTGTTTACATGTATGCATATATGATTTCCACATTACTAGTCAGAAAAAAATACATAGTGGTGCAGCAGCAGTAACCAACAGGAAGTTTTTAATTAACCCTAAAACTTGTTCTTCTATGGAAAAGTGTATTTCTTTGCCATCAAGTACGTAGTGCATTTAATAACAGTTATTTTCAAATAGATAAAATGGGGGTTCTTTGTACTCACTGATTCCTTTAAACTCTTCTGGAATTTGCAAAAAGAAGTTGTTAGTCAGAGGAAGCCTGCTGCTCATGCAGGACCTGTGCAGTTATAGCCAGAGGAAGTAGTGCTAGAAAATTGCTCCATTTCTAACAACAGTACAATATCTGAACTATTTTGTTTCAAGATACTTATAAAGTACACTGTGCAAGAGCATTGTAACTGCAAGGTGAAGCTTCTGTTGGTATAGTCTTTGAAATGGTAGTTATTTATTGATTAGTCTGTAATTGTCAGTGGAGTTAAGTACAGTATCCCAAAGATGAGGTGATGTGGCTTGCTGGTCTTAGATGGTCTGTGTTAAGAGATAGCTGTCATGTAATTACATGGGGGCTGCCATATCCTTACACATTCAGAAGCCGCTGTGTAGTTCTTCTGAGATTCTCTGTGCCTTGTAAAATGTTAAAACACTGGAATGTTGTGAGCAGGCATAGCATCACGCATCTCCGTAGCAGAGTGGTGCAAACAGTCAGATGACTTTGTTTAGATGAAAGACCTGAAGCGAGTAACATTTCAGATAGGTGTTTATTTTAGTTTAATTTTAAGCTTCATAGAAAATTACTTTGGAAATAAACACACATACCTACCTTCAGGTTTATTTTATTTCCCTGATTTTGTGTGAATGCCAGGGGATTAGATGCCTGTTGGATTTTTTAGGTCTTTCCAACTCTTCTAGCCTTAACCCATTCAGTGAGGCTTGTGCCACGCTACCAACAAAGGGGAATCTGTTCAACCAGTACTTGTGGAAAGAGGAAAGAAATATTCTGGGGGCAGAGAGACAAGTTTTATATTCTGTGATACATAAGCCTTCAGTGATTCTAGAACTTTGGCAGGGGAAAATGTTTTTACTTTTTTTTTTATTATTTTAAGAATCATTCTTTTCATTTCTGTTCTGGTTGTTTGTTTCAGGGATCACATTGCTGTTTTCTTAAGCAGTCTCCTTGCCATTGGAAGAGTGTGATTTGTACAGTTCTTTTATTTTTATAAGTTAGTTGTATCTTCAATACTGCATATTTTAAAGCAGCGCTGAAAGTATATACAGATTTTTGGAGTTTCTAACAAGTTTTCACTAAGCAGTGGATACCACTGAGCTGTGTGCCTGTCATTCCAAGAGATATAATAAGATCCTTAGAAGCAGACAGTTGATTATGCAAGTAAGATTAGAGCGAGTTCCAGTAAGTGAATCTGCTTTGGTTAGACCATATCCTTCCTTGTCACAAATTTGCTGTCTCACACTTAATCATGGTACAGAGACAGTTAAAATTTTATATATTCTTTAAGTCGGATGAACCTGTAAGTTAGACAGAATATCAAACTATCACCCTGTCTTGCTTTATGTTAGGAATATACTGAGAAATAAATTGTCGTTTAAAATGCAAGATTGTTCTTTTTCCCCAGAAAAGACCTGCTCGTAATGTTGTTCATGGATACCAATAACAAGATAGAAAACTGATATGCATTGAAAACTTGTGATAATAACTAATGTGGGATGAAGATATGTATTTGAAACTGTTGTACTGTATCTTACATCTGTAATTTATGGCTGTTTGAAGTCTTTTGCATGTCATATCAGTTGTATGTACTGCAGAGAGGCAGTATGGTATCTTGGCTGGGTATTCATTTAGTTGTGGAACTTTGTGTCTTTATCCCAGAAGAATATCTAGCCCACTTTATTAAAGAAAGAATTAACTACTTTCCTGGGTTGTGCTTGTGCTGTTTTCACAGAAAGAAAAGCTTTTTTACTAGAATTTTTGAAGTTTGATTTCTCAAAGCAAAGGTTATTAGAAACTTTAAAACTATTCCATTATCTATACAAGCAGATATATTATTAATATTTTAATCAGATTTTATGTATTTGATCCAGGGAATCAAATTGTTCATTACTCATCTTACTCAAGTGGTGCAGAACATTTACTATTTTGCCATATTTATTGTATCTGACAATGCTGTACAATATTTAAAGTGGTATAACCTTTCTGCTGCTTCATTAAACTTGTTATGGTCTCATCATCTCATCTCAGTTCCCATCTCAGTATCTGTACAGCACCTTTCTGAATCTCAATGCTTTATTGCACATCCTCAAATGGTTCCCCTTAGAGGACAATGAAGCAGCATTGACAAAGATTAAATTTCAGGTTTAATGTCTGTGAGAAACTTGTGCCTGGCAGTTCCAATGTCATCTGTCCAAATATGGACACAACAGTCCTTAAAAGATTTCCATGTTCTGAGTGTCAGCCCTTGAATAATACTTTTGATTTTGTGCTGCATGTGTTGGTCTGGACTGAATGTTTGTAATGGTTTATTAGACTTGAAAAGGTACAGTTTCATAAAATAAACTTCATTTGGCTACAGAATAGCAATTACACCGTCTCATAATCTGTGCTGTTCTTTTAAGAGTGATTACATACAGTCTGCATTAGTATTTCCTGTCTCGCTAGACTCACTTCAGTAGCTAGCTAAATTTAGAGATGAAAGAGCATGAAAGAAGGTCATTGGAGAAACAGCAACTTGAAACGTGCACACAGGCAACTTGTTTGCCTGCTGCTTAAAATATATTTAAACACGAAAAAGAGTGTCAGAGGTATTAGGAGGACTCTGCAAGAGGTGAAATGTGTTGTTACTCTAGAAGCAGAAGACAAGTAACAAGGGATGAACTTTTAAACTACAAATTCTCTGAATTTAAACAGAACGTCTAAGACTGTTTGTTGTAATCACAAAAACTGTCAAAATAGGGTTAATAATAGTACATTTATCAGTTCAGCAGGTTTTGCTCTTTCAAACAGCAAGCCAGATGAAATCCAATAGTAGTAGCTCAGCTGACAGCAGCAGGATCGTATCAGAGAAGAATTTGCTCCCACACTGCTGAAATGCAATTGAAGAGCATTACAGAATTAAATGTAAGAAAACAATATACCACAAAAGAGAGACAATAATATTGCTGAATACAAAAAGTTGTATTTACCTCAAGGCATACATGAAATATAGCATCTGTGTTACACTGTTTTGCATGTCTTTACACACCTGGTTTGACTATGCCAGCAGAGTTGGTATGAACCTGTCTTTACTTCTAAGTTGCAAAATCATAGTTGATGCTTAGCTGCACAATGAACTAAAGACATATCAACTTTATAGGGAAGACACTGCCATTCCCCTTACTGTGAATGATAAGAATTTGATCCCTCAAATCCCACTGCTTTAACACTTCTGCTGTATTTTGTGGTGACAACATGAAAAACCCTGTAAGCACTATCCAAGCTCTGCTGCTTAAGTTGTCATGTGCAGTTATAGAGCTTTGAGCTGAGAAAATTTTCACAGCTTTGCCTTTCACTGTGGGTTTCGGGGACTGCGATGAGATGAGAAAGATAATTCTGAATTTTTAACTAGTACAAAGAAACACTCAGAAATGCTCTAAATTATCATGTCAGCCTTTTGGAATATAAATCGCTGCATAGTTTTGAGGGAAAGAATAGTTGTCACAGTATCTTCATCTATCTGC